>JAUELF010266891.1:0-20200 GCA_031471495.1 Clinocardium nuttallii | reverse complement strand
GTGACCCAAGTTTCATGAAAATCCTTCAAGCCGTCTTGGAGATAATGGAGCGGACATGATTTTGGACATACAGACACATCAAGGACAAAAACAATATATCTCCCCTGTATATACAGGGAGACATAATTACGGAAGGTCAAATTCATTTATCAGTTTCCATGACAGTGCATTTCAGACTATGTGAGGAAAAGAAAAAAAATCAAAATTACAAATTTCTTGTTTTCCAACAATGGTATCACAACTATAATGTCAAAATCATTTTAGAATTTCCAGATCTGTCATATTTTTCCTCAGACATTTTCAAAGCTATATAATTGCTGACACTGCCATATTGGGTTTTAACTGATCTTATTAAAATAGGGATTAAAGTCTTTCTTGAGTTTGTATTTCTTCAGCTCACAGTCAAGATCTATAAATGTGTCATATATCAACCCTATCCCACATACAACTCTGAAAACATCCAGTCAAAACATATGGAAAATCTCTGTAAATAAAAGAACAAAAAGGCCATGATGGCCCTAGTTCGCTCACCTGAATTATGTATGTTCCACAGTGTTAACAAGATTTCGTTCAATTGGCCTAGTGATATATATGATATATATCATCAAGACAACATCCTCAAACAAAGTTCAACTTGCTCAAGTTGAAAATATGGCCTCTAGAGTGTTAAGAAGATTTTCCTTCAATTTTACCTAGTGACCTAGTTTTTCACCTCATATTACCCAGTTTCGAACTTGTCCATGATTTAATGGAGATGATATTCTGATAAACGTTCATGAAGATCCAATGCAAAATGTAGCCTGTAGAGTGGTAAGAAGGGTAAATGTTGATGACGGACGACACAGTGACTCCTATATACCCCCCCCCAAAAAAACCCACCCCATATAACAAGGAATCGGTGGAACCAAATGATGCTCACCATAAGGGCTTTGTCAAGTGATAATAGGCATTGTCTGATAGAACTACCTTTAACTAATGTAATGCAATTCCTCTTTTTAATTAATTAATATCTGTATAAATGTCAAGTTTCATCGAAATATTTTGAGTATTTTTCGAGTTATGGTCCTGACATGGAAATATAAAGTCTAACAAGGGAGATAATTTGAAAATTATTTACTATAAAGTTATGGTGTTTGTATTATGCACTCTCTCTTATTGATATGTATGGGATATGTTTGTATATTTCAAGTTTCATTGAAATATATTCAGTCACTTTTAGATGTATGCTCAATACAAATTAAGTGTGATGGACCGATGTGACATGACGGACGGACAAGGCGACAATTATATGCTCCCCAAACTAGTTTTAATAATAATTTTAGTAGAGTCTCAGTTGAAAACATTGCAGGACAGGAAATCATTGATTATAATTGTCATTTTCTCAATTTTCTACAAATGCTGGCTGCAGAGGTAATTCATAAGTCATCTTAAGAGCGAAACAATTTATACCTCGGAGATTAATTATTATTACAAGGGATTTGAACTTTTATTTTAGAGTAAACCATATAATTATAAATATTGAATTTACACAACTTTTATAACTTACTAACTGGTTTTATAGTTGTAGGCTACAGATTTGTATGTAGTCGCAATGTTTTTCAAATGTTGTCTACTGCAGATGTATCATAATGTTCTGCATTAAGGAAAGGGTTTAAATTAATTATTATGCTGATTAGGTCAGTGTATATAAATAGCCATGGGGTCCATGTTGGTGCAATACATGACAAATATGGTGTCTTAATCTTGATGACCATCTAACTGGGGTAATATTCTTGATTTGATATGAGAAATTGTGCAGTACATAAACAATACACATTGTCATCCATGCAGAAGGGTCCAGAAAGTGTTATAAGGTCAAGCAGATATAAATATTTGATACATGACGCCTTTAAATTATACAGACGACATTCGATGCATCTTAAGCAACATATGTTATCATTTAAAAATGTTGCAGGAAAAGCAGATTTTTTTTCTATGAATCAGCAAGTTTCACATTGCTTTTAACATTACCACAACAATGTGGAGAAGAAATTTGAACCGCAAGCCAAACATCGTTTTCCATCAATATTTGATCTACTGCAGAGGCAGCTTAAGTTGTCTGTATTGGTGAAAAGGATAATAAAATTATAAGGTGTGTCACCTTTCAGACTGGCTGCCGTGATATGACTGTATTTTTTTTTTAAACAGCGTTAAACCTCAATCAATCAATCTTATAATTTATAACCACTTATATTAGACACGAAGCTTTGTGAAAGTGTGATATGAATTTATCTACAAAGGGAGAAAACATCTGAATGCTCATGTTACAACATGAAGCTCTCACAACAGTTCACCTACTCATATGTTTCCTGGTTTTCTCACACCTCAGTATACTCCACACAACATACTTTCCAAGCGTTACTGGCTGTTGTTGACTGTTAGCCCATTAGTGAAAGACAAATGATCGACGTGTGTCACAGTGACGGAAATCGTCGGAAATAATGTTGGCGAGCTGTGATTCAAACTCACAACCCCTGGCTGGATTGACAGCCCACTTCACTATTGACTGAGCTAGAAGTTTCTTTAATTGTCAAAAAACATAATAGTAAAAAGTGCAGATTCTGATTAGACCGAGTGCCTTATGCCTAATAATTTGTTGCAGTGTTATATAATTAAACGCTTACTTAAATTATGACAGAGAGCGGCAACTTGAGTAATTTGAAGTCTCATTGAATCCCTGTTTTGGAATCCAATCAAGGGATTCAAGTGTAACATGATTGGCTACAGCTCTGATTTCATGTCAGAAGCTACATCCAAGGCTTTTCTAAATATGTAACAGCACACTGGCTCAACTCAATCCTCACTCTTCCCTGATGCAGCAACTAAGTGGCCATAAATCACCTGATGTGGCTGTGACAACACTAAACATTGTCATATTAATAATACAGATAAGATCTATTATTATATTTTATTGCTGGACATTGCCCTCTTTTTCTCCTCAATGAAAGGAAAGATGGAAATATTACTATCGTTGGTGTATTTATGTGTTTTGGTCATAAACTGGATATGATTGATATATTTTTGGTTGACTACTTTAAAACATCTGAAAATGGTAGTATTAGCTTTGATACAAAGTTGAAAATATTGCTGGAAAGGAGGAGCTGCTTATTCTAATTTCTTCACAAAATGTTTTCAAAAATTGTCTTCTGCAGAAGTGTAAAAATGATTCAGGGAATGTATGAATTCACTAAAATAATTAAATACTCCTGAGTGTTTAGTAATCTATACTGTTAAAACACCTGGATATACATGTACATGAAATGCTGTTGAAAATGACATTAACCACTTTACATGTACATTAAAACTGCAGAATAATTAGACTTCATTAACATCAAAATAACTAGAATGGAGTGCTCCGCGGAGCACATGTGTCACCTGCACCTGCTCATTGAAAGTGTGATGAACAGACAGACAGACAGACAGACAGACGCTGGACAAAAAAAAGTAATCCCTAAGTGCCTACCATGCTAGGCAGGGTAACACAAAAACTACTGGAAATCTCTATAAATAAAAGTATCAGTATTAAATAAAATTGAAAATATTATGGCAAAGAGTGAGCATCTTCTCCTTTTGTCATAATGTTTCAAAAAGATGTCTGCTGCAGATGAGTGAACATGGGAAAGGGATAAGCTGAAGTTATTCAAACAAACAGTTACTCACACCATCAACAACACAGAATTCACAACAGGAAGAACTTTGTGTTTCAGCATGTGCAACTATACTCAGAACCTTTCAACAATTAGACCTTAGATTCCATTTTTGTACCAGAAATTTCAAGGATGTAAAAGAATAATCAATTGTTCACTGTCACCTCAGGTGAGCAATTAGGAGGAACCAGATCATACAAAAAGGACCTCATTAGTGTTGATGTGATCTAACCTCTTTTAACATGCAGACACGTTTTGATATTAAGTCTGGCATAAGACTTTTGAAACATTGTAGCAAAAGGAGAAATACTCAACATGCTGTCAAAGTTGTCTGCTGCTATTTGTTATAAAGGGTTAACATTTACATTGGAAAGTTTTATGTTTAGTGTTCTGCTTTAAAATCATCTGAGGGAAAATGAGTATCATCTGAACATGATTATATGTATAACTTTGATGCAATGAAAAAGAAGAGCTAAAATATCATGAACAATTTCTCCTTTTTCAGCAATGATCAAAGTGGCTTTCAATATTTTCTATATCAAGGAGGGTTAACCTGACACATATTGCGACAAAAGGAGAAGTTGATCATAATGAACAATTTCTTCCATTGCCATAATCAATGATTCCAACTCTGTTCAATAATTATACTTTCATTGATCAAGATTTTCCCCTCTTTTGCACATTTTCAAAGTTGTCTGCTGCATATTTGCTGTATGTTAGACAGGGTTAAATCATTTCAGGAAAACCCCCATAAAATTTAAGAAATTTAAGAAATTAGGTGTTATCCTATAATCCTAACCATATTGATTATTTCTCCTTTTCCAATGATGTTTTCAAGAGGTTAGCTTCACAAGTGTGAGATGTACGGTAATCTGCTTCTAGGAAAGTGTCAAACCATTTAGAGCCACTTTGTAAGTGACAATTGCCACACATTTGAGAGGTTATCCAGGTGCACCATGGCTGTTACAGACACCTTTAAAATTCCAATTATTTCCTCTTTATGACCAGATTAATCTGTTACCTGATACACTAATATTGAACTCTTTCCAACAAGCAGATGCCCTTTGACTCACATTTGAAAACATTGCAACAAAAGGAGAATTTGTTCATAATGAGCAATAGCCAATATTTATACTTTAATTTATAGAAAGAAAACATTGCCATATTCATGCAAGAGATCTGCTGCTGATTTGTTGTATATGGTAAAGTATGTAACAAAACGATTCATATAGATCCATATTTCACCAACAATCAATATCACCTAACCTAACCTTATGATGTGGCTGAAGTATTCAAAAGAATATCTCAGTAGATAATTATTTGCCTGAGAACACAGTCATTATAGTAACCCCACATAATTGCAGCAGATCACCTTTGAAAACATTATTGGATAAGGAGTAATTTGCTCCTTTTCCCACAAAGTGTTTTGCTCTGTTACTCAAAGTTATACCTTACATTTAACAGAATGATGTTATAAAAAAATACATATTGCCTAATAATATTTTCAGAGCTGATGGCTCTTAATTATCAAAACAGGTAAACATTCACAATTATTATAAATAAACATCTTACCTAGTTAAAACTTTTGAGGATTATCCCAAATATATATCTTAATAATTCACAGATATTCATAAAGTGAAATTTGAAATCTTTTGGGCGTTTAATAGTTCAACCATACAATATGATGTATCTTTACATAAAATATACACAAAACATGGCACAAGAAAACAAGTTGTAAATTAAAAACAACTTTTAAATCATCATAGAAAAGGTCAGAACTTGCTCATTTTCAACAAATGCCTAACCATGTAACTTCCAAATGTCAAGACGTTGCTTTTTTAAGGTGTTTCCATAACAGATAAATTTACTAAAATCATATCAAGTATTTTTAATTATTAAAGTAACTTGTTCTACGACATAGATCAAAAGGTAACAATTACATGTACAATCAAAATATTTATACAGCTTAGGTATGAAAAAGATATCAATCTATAACACATTTATATTGTCATATTTATATATATATATAACTCATTACTTCATAATGCTACATTACATTCCTTCTAACTTCTGACAAAATCAATTAGAAAGTCAAGACGTTTACTGAGAAGATTTCTATGAAACTGAGTAATAATTGTTATCCCTTTCAATAATTAATGTTGTCTAAACTTCAAAGTAATTCCATATTTTATATCAATTAATCATTTATGAAGTTTTCAATTCCAATGTTTGAACATATCAGTTCTGACCCTATAAAGTAATTTAAAGTAAAACCATCAAATCTTGTGTATAAGTCAGCCAAAATGTATGGAACCTGTTTCCACTATCAAGACAAAATTGTTCATATTGAGAATAATCTAGCTCTAAAATTAAGGGTAATTGAAAGAAAGGCTTACTCGGAGAAATGTGTCTTGAACTTTAATAAGTCAAACTTGGAAAACAAGAAAAACATTAAGCAATAACATGTATTCAAATATATCTTCACTCAAGTTATTTTTTTTTAGAGAATTAAGAAATCAATTTAAGGCTTTTATAACATTAGAACTGACACAGGAGTGAATAGCTCATTCGCATGATTGTAAATCAAAATTCAAAGATTAAAACATTTTGCTTTCTTTAATGCATCACAATGACAAACGACAATGTCAACACTAATGACAGGGTCACAGCATATTAGACAGTCTACTAGAAAACTCCCCACAAGCTAAAAATTGTTTCACGAAAACTGATTAAGTAGAAAAAACTACTTGACATGAGCAATTTCCCCCCTTTTAGTCAGAATGTTATAACTCGATTTTATTTATGGAGATTCTGATGATGTTTATAAAGATGTTATCACTTACAGATTTGTTGTATGTGGAGAAAAACTTAATCTTGCACCTGATATATCTCCAGTTAAATTTCAAATTATTAAGTGACTTTCGAAACAATGGCATTACCAGTTGTTGTATTGGTGAAAAGGTTCAATTTAATGTTCAGTGGATTTTTGGAAACCATTATTGAGTCAAAATCATCATGTAGTATTTTCTGAGTCCTTCCTGTTGATTAGTTAAAACATTGAGTAAAACAAGCTTTCAGCTTTATAAGCTTTATATTAATCAGACTCGATGTCTGCTTCCTCGGAAGACTTGAGCCGTTTGTGTAATGCAAAAGTCAGAACCCACTCATCACAGGACTCGAACACGGTCAATTAGATTTCTTAATAACACTTGCAGATGCAGCCTTTATATATATAATGCCTCTGCCACAGACATTAGAAAACATTTAGGTGCGAGTACAAAATTGATCATCATGAACAATTCTTATTTCAATATTTTTGTTGAAAGTCATCCGCTGCAAATTTTTTGTATGTGGGAAAGAGTTTTTAAGATGTAAAACTATTGAAATAGGCAACAAAATGATAACAAACAATCTCTTAACATCCCATCAAGTAAAGTTCAATAGCATGAAATAAAATAATTTCTCTAAACAGCTGAAGCACGACAAGAGACGTAACCATAAAAGTAACATAATTTGATTTAGTTATAGATTGTTTACACATCTTTTATGGTTCAACAAGTTTGTCATACATAAAAATATCTTTCTTACCCTTTTTTATAAGTCAAGCAGCTGATACCTGATTTTAGTGAAGGAAAAAACGGGTGTTTACCTGCAAGAATTCTTTTAAGCTTTTTTCTTTTGGTCAATGCAATGGAAACCAGAATTCTGCATGGATCCAGCAAATTTGAAGGAATTTAGGAGAGATCATTGAGAAAATGATACTAGTGTGAAGTTTCATTCCAATAGACCCACTGGTAAAAGAGGAGAAGATGTTAACTGATGCAAGCAAGCATGACACAATATGCCATGACATATATATATATACTAGACAAAACATCCAACCCCCCATATGTACATAATGGGAATGTTATGCCACTCCTGGATAATTGCATTGGTTTGTTTCATGGCATTTACATAGCATACCTGCAGCAGAACGGCGTCAACATTCTTGACTGGCCTGCATTGTCAACCGACATGTCGCCAATCGAGCACCTGTGTGACGCGCTCGACATTTAGGTGATCCGCCAGCGACCAAGACAGCCTGGAAACCTACAACTAACCAATGTGATTATCCAGGAGTGTCGTAACATTCCCATTAACTGTGTGCGTCGCTTGATCGCATCAATGCGAAGAAGATGTTTAGCTGTGGTGAATGCTGCTGGTGGTGACTTATCCTGGGAACTTTAAAAATGCACCCTTCAATCAATTAATGCATTTTATTGTAATATACTGTGGTATTTCGTTACGTTTTTGTTTTTCATTCTGTTACAGGATAGTTATGTGATACTCTTGTTAAATTGCAGTGTATTTGGTATAATATTAAATGAAATATTGATAATTATGTACATATGGGCGTTGGAAGTTTTGTCTAATATACATGTATATCTGTAAAGCTCGATTGGTTGGAAAGCCAGTGGAGTTAAAATATTGAGGGAAATGTGGATTTTGCTTGTATTGAGTAAACTCTTATTTCCACAGTACTAAAAAATATTATTAAATGTATGATACCAAAGTAAACTGTTGATATTCATGCAGAAGAGTAATTTCTACCTCTTGTAACAATATGTATTAACACTGTTCTGATGGATGCAAAAGAAATATTGAATTAATGGCAATGTGGGTGGGACCAGATGTGAACAGCTTATTATATATATAGATCAACTTGTCACTTTCACTGATTCCATTTAGATATCAACATTTGTTTTAATAGTTTTGACTTTTAAAATATTGAGAGCCAAATCTTATATAGGAGTTATAAAGGTGATGAAATTGCTAATACATAGGTATTTTGACATTTAACCTTCAAGTGTGACCTCTAACTTTGATAAAACAGACACATTTTATAATGTGCAAGTCTCCTTTTTGCCTATAAAGTTTCATTTGCCACATTTTGTGCAGCTTTTTCTACTCAAATTGTAAGTAGTTAACCCTTTCCCTCATATGACTTTGAACAGTTTTTGTCAACAAATAGAAAATCTCTATAACTGAATGGATAACGTATGACTAAAAGTGGAAAATAGTGTGGCAAAGGAGATATTGCATGTTTTGTGCAATTTCTTCTTTTGTAACTATGTTTTCAAAAAGCCGCCTGCTGCAGAGGCGTAAGAAAGCGTCTACATGAGGGAAAGGGTTAAAGCCGGAAATACTCCCCAGTTTAGGTTTGGTTAATTACCTAACAAAAATGTGTTTACTTATTCTGAATCCATTTAAGGTAGATCTATATTTCCGGCGCCTCAGACTGTGACTTATAAATGGTTCATAAGTCAAGCAAAAAAGGATTTAGAGCTTCACTGCCAAGGTAAGTAGCCATAATGTGGGAAAAGATATCATGAGCTATTTTTCCTTTTCCTTCAATTCAATGTTTTAATCATCGTAAGAGTTTTTCTTTCTTGCTATCAATATTGAAAAGTCTAACAAAATGTAAATCAGGTTGATATGATACAGCTAAAAGCAGCTTTGGGACATGACAGTAACTATTTCTATCAACCTTGCCAGCTGAAAACTAAATTCACTAGTGTATTGATTTTCCATGGAGGGTATTCGATGCCTTATACAGTAAGATTATATAACAGGATATAATTTGGTCGAAAAGAGGGGAAAACTTTCTCGGTCTTGACATGACATCTCTAATCCGCATTTTCCCTCATCTCGAGATCATATTTGTCAAATGCCTTTTAACAGTTGACTTTTCTCGCCTATGCAGAAGACAATATTTGAAAACTTCTCAGCATTTACTCCTTTTTAGTTTGTCTGTTTTTCAATGAAAAAAAGTCGGGCAAACTTTAACCTTACCTCAGAACTTAGAATAATCAAATGAAACATGGTACACATATTCCTAGAAACATTTTTCAATATGTATTTCTATACCATTAGTCACATAACAGTGGCTTTAATTTTTATTCAGTTATGCCCCTTTTTCAACTAAGAACAAAACAGAGGAGTGTTGGTGTTTCCCTATGCGCGCTCTTGTCATAATTTATTTTCCAAAAAAGTCTAATGCCAAGACCAAGCATCTGAAGATCAGTCAATTATGAATAATAATTGGGATAAATGTTAATTTTTATCTTTTAAGAATAACATTTTTGGAAAATGAAGAAGTAATCAAATATGATATCCAAGAGGGCCATGCTTCAGAAGAAGTAATCAAATATGATAACCAAGAGGGCCATGTTTCAGACCAATCAACTTGGCTTGAAGGAATCTGATAGAGAGTCACCCTAGGAACATTTCTACAAAATTATTTGAAAATTGGCCTGACACTTTCGGAGGAGAAGATTTTTTAAGTGTTCACTTTATACAGTCATATAAGGCAAAATAGCCCCGCATTGTGGCGTCTATGTTTTTCAACCACTCGACATGGCTTGAAGGAATCTGATAGTGGGTTGAAGTGACTTAAGGAACATTTCTACAAAATCTTTGAAAATCGGCCAGACACTTTCAAGATTTTTTAAGTTTTCACTATAGCCATATACGGCAAAATAGCCCGGCCCCCACTGGCGGCCATGTTTTTCAACCAATCAACATGGCTTGAATAAATCTGATAATGGGTCATCAAAGGAACAAAATTTTACAATATTATTTGAAAATCTGCCAACCAGTAACAATATTATTATGTGAATCAGTGAATTTGTACAAACTGCCTAAAGCCTACAGGATGATAATGCTATTTTTTCCACCATAACACAGCAGCATTGTTATTTATGTTTGTACTTTATCAAATTTCATAACATTTATATAGGCATAATAATGGATGACCACATGACCTTTATCATATATATGACAAATCATGGTATTAATTTTCCACCAAATTCATCTTTATAAGTAAGTAAGTCTTTATAATTTCTGAACAAATTTAGTTCCACAAACAATGCAGGGTATATTTTGAGTAAAAGCAGAGATGTTTTGGAACCTGTGTATAACATTTTTTTATTGAGATTTTCAGCAATTTTTCAATATAGTTTGTATGCTTAACCGGCTTCAGAGGAAGCAACAACTGTTTGTTTAACCAGATACAACACACCTGCAGTAAACAACTTTGCAAACAAGTAGGCAAAAATATGGAAAAGCTCTTGTAATGAAATTAAAGCATATAATAAGTTGAAAACATAGTGGCAAAAAGGAGAAATTGCTCGATATGAGCAATTTATCCATTCGTCACAATATTTTCAATAGTTGTCTGCTGTTTGAAAGCATCTATAAGTAGGAAAGGGTTAAAAGAAAGATTAAAATAGTGTAAGCAAACAAGCCATAAAGGACATTATAAGGCCAAGTAGTGACTTGGTTGTCATGATTATTACCTTTATATGCTATCAAAATCATTAAGCTGAATGTTACCTTTTTCCGCTCTAAATTGGCCTCGCTTTCTCTTAAATCAAGGGTCAGGCTAATAAACTGTCAACTGGTTTGTTTACCATCTGATGGCATCCCATTATGAGTTTCAAGCATATACTTGTTCATTCATGATCCTCAGACAAGAAAATTAATTGATCTTATATCTACTGCAATTATTGGTCAAGACTTCATAGACCAATCCACAGTAACAGCAAGAGCTGATAAGATATTTATGAGATCAAATACAAGCTGGGCCATTCTTTGACTTTCCTTTGATCGACAAGTCAATATGACTAGCAATATTGCCACTTTGTTTATTAAGAATAGTTCAGTTAGAGACATTTACCATGATTTTGCCTAAATATTTTCAAATGTGCCTCACAGCTGCTGATTTGTTGTATAATAGAAAAGATTTACAGATTTTACTTTTTTTTCCCTATAGCTCTTTTCTTCCAATCATTTTCATTTTAAATTGTCTTATGACAATTAAATAATTCTGATAAATGTTATATTTGCTGCAAATCTTCACAATTTACGAAAGTGTGAATTACTATGAGACTTGAAATCCATTCATATTTAATGGAGTAGCCCAACTTATTGTCATAAATATTGGTGATTTTTCTCAGAATACTAATTGACAACTTTTATTTATTAACAACATTCTTTTCCAACACTGTGAATATTGTGGTTCATAAGAAAAAAACATTTTCCCCCCTTTTCTAACAGCATAGCACCGGTAACTCAGTCAGTATACATATAGCGATGCAAGCTGTTAATTCAGGGGCTGTGGGTTCCAACACCAGCTCGGCCAACATACATAGTCCTTCTGACGTTTGACGAAAATGACATGCATGATAGACATTTGTATTTCACCAATGTGCTATCAGTCTATGTGGAAAAGCAACCAGTTGCGAGGAAATACTGTTGTATGAAGTGTAGGAAAACCAGTAAACACATGAGAAGGTTGACTTACGGGCAACCGTAATATGACTGAAATATTGTTGAAAAAAGCATTAACCCCTATAACTCACAAATATCAAAAGGTTTGGTTGCATTTCTTGTTCCGCTAATATCAATAAGGGATAACAGTGGTAATCGTGGCTAAAAAATTGCTTAGTAACATATCAGAGCTTGAGATTCACTCACTTTTCAGCAGCTACTCACTTGGAAGGACAAAATTGGGTGTGAATTAATTGGTTCCATAATTGAACTGAAATACTGCTTATAAAGTTTTAAACATTCCATCCAAATTGTTCATCATTTTCTTACATTGAAATCAAGAAATTAGAGTGAGTTTGTCCAGATCTACATCACTGGTTTGTCTTATATCATTTACAAAATTCTTCATTCAGATAATGTATAAATGTCAAAATTATTTATTCTGTTGATTTTATAACAAATTGGGAAAGTCTCAACTAATCATTCACCTATTCATATGAGCAATTTCTCTTCTTTCCAACCAAGAATATTTTATGGGGAGACTTTCGCCTCTGCCTTTATAAAAATTATTATTGAATGAACATTTCTGCAGGCCTTTAGCTACGATATTTTCAACCCTATTCATTACTATAACTTTCAGTTATAAACACATTCCATATATTTGCCTAGATGTTTTCAAAGTTGTCTGCTGCAAATTTGTTGCATTTGGGAAAGCGATATTTATAGCATTTAAATGCCTAAACAGGGATGCATCATATTAGTCTATTTTTCGCCTGGTGTGGCTCTATAATCCTTTCCCTTATACAGACACATTCTGACAACTTTGCAGCAGATGACTATTGAAAACATTGTCACAAAAGGAGAAATTGCAACAATATTTTCAACTTAATTCAATAATCATATATTCATTTATACATCTTTTCTATGTTTTTGTCTTTTTAAAAAATGTTTCCAAAGTTGTCTGCTGCAGATTTGTTGCGAGTTGGAAAGGGTTAATAACAATGAGGCAATGGCCTTATATATGTAACTGTACAAATGCAATTTGGCAGCCCAATTCATAATTGTCAGTTACACCTGTCAATCAAGCCCAATACACAATAATTGCTAATAATAATGTCAATTTCACTTCCTTTGTAAAATCTTGGGCATTGCTGACATATAACATTATTTCATAAATTGACTGCATGCAATTAAGTGATGTAATTTGTTTATGATAGTGTGTTATTGCGTTTTCTGTTTCAACCTTTCACTTGCATAGACCATTTTTTATGCTTTTTCTCTTTAAATTCAATGTTTTTAACTGTGATTTTCCCACTTGCAGATGCATCTGGAAACATTGTTGCAAAAGGAGAAATTATGAGCAATTTCTCCTTTTGCAAAAAGGTTTTGAATTCTATTAAATTATTATACTATATTAATTTAGAGATTTTGCATATTTGTGCATATACATTTTTAAAGTCTAATCTGGTGCATATTTTGTTATGGGTGAAAAGCTTAATCCAGTTTACACTGAATGTCTATAAATGGTATGACAGCTTGTCATTTGTATCAGGGAAAGATTGAGGGTATTTCGGTAAATGACACAATAATTCAAAGGTAAATACTTTAAAGCTTGCTTATTCAAAATATGCCTTATTTCTTAAGGTAAAAGGTCACCGTCTAGCGAATTCCCATAAGTACATGTAGTAAATATTGCCATCCACAAATTGGCAGCTCAAGGCCGCAAAGAATTGATGAGCAACACTCCCCAATGTCCGAATAAGTCTTGTACTGTGATATTGATCCCAAAATAAACTCAATCTATTCAGGATTAAACATTTCCCACAGAGACATTTTCTGACGCCCGTTGGTGACTGCAGCAGACGATTTTTGAAAAAATTGTGGCACAAGGAGCAATGATTCATCATGAGAAAATTATAGAGATTCTGCATAATTATGTTTGACTAAATGTTTCAGTGTTCTGCTGCGGTTGAGTGCAATTAAAAAAGAAACAATATGAAACATCTGGGAAATTTTACTTGTGTTAAGTGATACAGAGTAAAAACATTGTGATAAAATGAGAAATTGCTCAAAGCTATTTTTTCCAATGTAATAACTGTCTGCTACTCAGAGAACAAAATGTCTTCTGTTTCATGGTGACTATATATATGGGTATTTACTTTTATTATTAACTGTTTATCTTATATGACTTGTTTTAGTGTCAACATGTTTAAAAAGATCTATGTATATTATAACAGTGTCATTCTGTATAATTGGGAATTGTAACAGTATTTTGAAAAAGATTCAACAACTTTGTTGGGAAAATGAGAAATTTCTTAGTTTCAATTTCCTGTCTAAGTCTAGTCAGTTCAATTTCAAGCTCATTTGCTGCAGAGGCATCCAAGGTCACATGTACAAGGGAAAAAGTTAAATATTTATACCAAACCATTAATAAGACAAACAAGAGAAATATAGTTTGTGAAAAATATGCATTGATTCATTCTCCTTGGCCCTTCTATAGACGACAAATACAAATATGCCTAGATCAGGATGATGTATAAGTTGATTATTGACCGGCTAGCCTCAGACATTGAATTACTTCAGCCAATTCTGGCCTGGTAAATATGCTGTTTCCCTAGTAGATCTATATATATACAACTAATACATTTATGGTAGTTTTGCAAGTGAAACCCGTATCATTCGATGCTTGGTCAGAATGACAGTTTTTAATTTGATATGTGTATGGTGTTTTGCACTGTTTCAACAATCTCTCAGTTATATCACTGTGTTTCTCGGGTAAGTTACGAGTACATTTATTCGGACAACAACGATTAGTGGTGATGCTAACTCAAAAATCCTAAGCGCCAAGGAGGTTAAGATATTGCTACCATTTTTAAAGTCTTTGAATAACCGGGCCGGGATCAAACCTGTGATGCTCTTCCAAAACACAACTGAGGCAGCTTTTAAAAATATTGTGGGAAAAGGAGAAATTGCTAAAAACAACTCAACGTTGTCTCACAATTATACTTTTCATTTGCAAGATACACTATATAATTTGAAAAGAGGTAAATGTCCGGCTACCCTCCTAGTGTGGAGATCTTTTCTCTAAGAGTCCCGTAGTTTATCCCATGAAACTTAACCCTTCCTATCTAAAGACACATTTTGACACATCTGCAGCAGACAAATTATAATATTGTCGCAAAAGGAGAAAATTTTATGTTCAATGTTCATGATAAGTATTTTCTTCTTTTATCACAATGCTTTCACTGCTATTTAGTTAGTGGAAGCTGCTGTGGGTGAGTGGTTAGCGTCGGGGATTTCAAAAGCCGGTGTCCCGGGTTCAATCCCCGGTCGCGGCACTACGGTCATTGTGGAGTGCCCTTTGCAAGGCACATTTTCTAGCCTAGTACTGGTTTGTTTACCCAGGGATGACATGGATAAGTGAACTGTCGCGGCAATATAACTCAAATCTATTCAGTTAGTAATTATAATTTTATTCATGAAGATTTTCTTAATTTTAATCCAGATGATTTCAAAGCCATCTGCTGCAGATTTGCTGTATGTTGGAAAGGGTTAAGCTGTTTTGTTTGTCAAAGGCATTAATAACCTTACACTTTATTGTCAAAAGGTATCCAAACTTATTACTTTATCTGTAATAATATTGAAAATATATGGAGTTGAAATCATTGTGGGAAATATTTTCCACAATGTTTCAAAAGCTGTCTGCATCCGAGTAGTAAAATATTTTCTGTATCAGGTAAATATATAGAACAAATGTTTACCTGCATAATGAATCATATGAGAATACACGTACATACCTGGATTTTAAAATGATGTTTAACATTTCAGTTCAGTTATATGATATATTGTACAAAAACTAAGTTGTATCTGATCTTGAAAACAAAACGTTTAAACCTTTCGCTCATGAGCAATTTCTCTGTTTGCCACAATGTTTTCAAAACCAATCAGAGTTGTCAGAAAGTATATGTTTTTGGGAAAGGATTTAAAGCCTGTTGTACACACATAACATGTCATTTATATCAGCTAGGGAAACGTTTAAGATTATTTCAAAACACCTTTATTCATGTTCTCTTGCAAAAAGGGTGTGACAAATAGAAAAAGAAAATAATAGGACTTGAACCCAATTTACTCAGTTTCATTCTGAAGAAAAATATTTACTTTCAAGTCAAGTAATTCTATCCCCAACTTATTTAACCCTTTCCGTAGTTCAAACATACTGATACAAGAAATCTGCAGACAACTTTAAAAACATATTGGCAAATACACGGAAGAGCTTTTGTTGCAAATGGTGAAATTGCTCATCAAGAGCAACTTCACCTGCCACAATGTTTTCAAAAGTCGTCTGCTGCTATTGTGTCAAAATGTGTTTGCAGGTGGGAAACGGTTAAGGCCTAAAGGTGATCACATATACATAACAAGATTATGTTGCAAAAAGAGACCCAAAAGACATTAACTGCACAAACAAACAGTGACCCTTTTCCCTGTCGACCTAAAAATTGTACTCAAAGTGACCTGCACAAACAAAGGACAGCAGAGGACAGAGAAATGTAATTTCATTTTGATATCTAAGTAATTGGCTTTAATCAATTATGTATATAGTTATTGCAACAACATGTAAAATGTTATATGCTAATAAAAAAAAATTGAACTTAATTAAAATTGAGATCATAACACATTTGTAACCTATTTAACCCTTACCCGCATATACAAACGCATTGTAACCTAAACCCTTACCCGCACATACAAACGCATTGTAACCTAAACCCTTACCCGCACATACAAACGCTTTGTAACCTATTTAACCCTTACCCGCACATACAAACGCTTTCTGGAGCCTCTGAAGCAGACCACTTTTGAAAAAGAATTGTTCATTTCATTTATTAGGGTACCATAATTTGTTGTATATATGTCTGGTCTGAACAGGGACGAAAATAAGATACGTCCCTGGTCTGAATAATTCTAGGGCATACACATAAATATCTGAAAAATCCAACAAATAATTATATGGAAAATCCTAGGGCATACAAATAATTATATTAAACATCCTGGAGCATACAAATAATTATATGGAAAATCCTAGACCATAATTATATACAAATAATTATATTGAACATCCTATAGAGCAAACAAATCATTATATGGAAAATCCTAGGGCATACAAATAATTATATGGAAAATTCTAGGGCATACAAATAATTATATGGAAAATTGAAAGAGTAACTTTGAAATATATATACAGAGATATTATTGTTGGACACAAGATTTGTGCTAATTGTTTGTTTTTAGGTCTGCTACAAAATTGCCATTAAAATGGAATCAAATAGTGTGGTGAAATCTAACTCACCATTAATTGATCAAGACATTTGCTATTTGCATTATTAATTCGGCGAGTTAAGTTTGATTAGCCCCTCCCCACCTGCAGACGCATTTAGATGCATCTTTCGCAGACAACTTTTGCCACCATGTTTTCAACTCTATTCAACGATATAACTTCCATTTATAGAGGTTATCCATACCTTTTACTAAACGGATATTTTCAGTCACCGGCTGTTGTATATTGGAAATGGATAGATGACAATTATAACACCCAGCTAATTCTCGATTTCAAATTACACATTGCCACTGGTTAAAGTAGAAGGAAATACAAGGCTTGAAACTGGATCTGATTATTGACAATGTTTATTTGAATGGTAATTTACTTTGCTTTCAACAGTATCTTAGTCATATCACAATTCTCTATTGCAGATTTGTTGCTATTCAAAAAGGTTATCAATGTTTGATACCAAACACAACACCACCACACTGCAATGTTTAATCAGTTATGACTGTGGTTTGTCTATACATATAGCTATATGTTATCATAGCACATCAAAATCAGTACAGCCATCTTGTCATTTCATCTTAAACACATCCTACTCAACCATGATAATGTTGTGTACCTTTTCCTTCATAAAGGACGACCTGCATTGAACATGCACTGTATGGTTAGAGCTCCCATTTTGAACATTAACCCTTTCCAACATGCACTGTATGGTTAGAGCTCCCATTTTGAACATTAACCCTTTCCAATATGCAGACGCATTCGGATATGAAGCAGATCACTTTGGAACCCTTTGGAAAACATTGGTGCTAAAGGAGAAATTGCTCATCATAAGCAATTTCTCCTTTTGCCACAATGTTTTTTAAATCTATTCAATAATTAACCTTTCAACTTTTGAGATAATCCGTATGTTTGCTTAGATAATTTTAAAGTTGTCTGCTGCAATCTTAAAATGACATATAAGCTAATTACACTTCAATTTATGTTTTTGTTTCACAAATCTGATATATGCCAAAAAAAATAAAGTTTCATATTAATAAATGTATTAAAAATTTGTTTGACCATAGAAAAACGGACAGAAAGTGTTTTAGATATAACATTACCATCCCACTTACTGACAGTCTCTAAATATCACATTAACCCTTTCCCTCATACACGAATTCTGCAGCAGACGACTTTGAGCATATTTTGTCAAAACATAGAAAATCTCTTTAATTGAATGGATAAAAGTGGAAAACATTGAGGCAAAAGGAGGAATTGCATGTTCTGTGTTTCTGCCATATCAAATTGAAATAAAAAGAAGATTTAGTTTCAGAAGAGGAGTATTTTTAAAGTTTTGTTCTTTACTGATGCCACCACAACCGCAGATCTATCTTATTCAAATTCACTTCTTGAAACCATTTGGAAATAGAACTTCCAAAGATTGTTTGTTTATATGGTTTTTATACTGCTTTCAACAGTAATACTGGTCCACTTAAATATCCTGACACCAGCGAGTCAGTTGTTATGCTATTACCTACAACTATAGGGCCTCACAAGTAAAAGCCATTATACTACCTGTGTTCTTTGGTTGAATTTGGCAAAGTGGTTAAGGAAGAGATGTTGTTAATAGAAATTTAATTGACAATGCACCCAGAGTCATTGCAATAACTACTGTTAGACAGTGTTGTAGTTGTACTCAGTATCAGCCTCTCATACCAAAGGTCCTGTTTTGAATCCAAAGGTGAGCATGATACAGTCTTTGGGAATTTTCCACACAAATTGTAAAAGTACTGTTCCAAGTCTCAAGGAAGCAGTAACATCCAGATTGATTGAACTAAAAGCTCAGACAGTTTCTGTCTGAGCTTACATCCAAACTTGTGCATTGCAAAAACTATCTAAAGTATCTCTCTTTAAGCTAGAGATTGGATTTTCATTAACATCAAATGGGCGAGTAAAGGGCGACACCTATTTTTATGATCTTAAAAATTAAAGAACTTTATAACAAAGTTAGCATGTCAAATGTTTACATGAATGATTATACATATGTCATGTTTAATAAGGAAACATCCATAGATACAAATTTTCTATGTTTAAACCAGAGTTGATACCTCGACCACAACAGACAACTTTTGAAAATACAGTATATTCTCATTTTCGATCATGTGTCACCTTACCAATATGTGAATAATTGAAAGTGTCACAGACTGTCTTAGATTTGATCCCTATGTGTCTCTCTGTGAAGCCAGGTGATACAAAATCATAATACTAAGATATTGTGGAGAAAGGCTCAAATTGCTCATATTGTAGGCAATTTCTCCATTTCTCAGAAAAGTTATATATAATGCCTATATTTCAAAATTTGGACTATTTTAGTTGATAATTTGTCTATGCCATTCTGTAGCTAGATGTGTTTTATTCCTTTCTCTTTAACATCAAATCTGCAGCAGATGACTTTAACACTTTCCCACATACAGACGCTTTCTGAAGTCTCATTTTGCCAGTTTTATCAAAATGTTCTGCCTTTCATGCATTAAAAAAGCATTTAGTAAGAAAGGGTTATCAGATGACTAATAATATCACAACATGTTAACAGTTCACTCTAGCATAATTAAGCAATGTATGAGCTTTTTAATTAATTATGACTTGTATATTTCAAATCTGCAGTATGTCATAATAAGTATGTAAATGTCAGGACTTTAATGTGCATGCATTTATATTGTATCCTTAAGGCATTTAACCCTTTCCCTCATACGACAAATCTAAAGCAGACAACTTTGAACGTATTTTGTCAAAAAATAAAAAATCTCCACAAGTTAATGGATAAACTATGACTTAAAGTGGAAAACATTGTGACAAAAGGAGAAATTGCTCGTTTTGAGCAATTTCTTCTTTTGTCACTATG
>JAUELF010266890.1:12578-32707 GCA_031471495.1 Clinocardium nuttallii | reverse complement strand
ACAAATTGACATTTCTGAACAGTGTATTCAGATCAGCCAGTGTGTGAGACGAGGTACAAGTTGACATTTCTGAACAGTGTATTCAGATCAGCCAGTGTGTGAGACGAGGTACAAATTGACATTTCTGAACAGTGTATTCAGATCAGCCAGTGTGTGAGACGAGGTACAAGTTGACATTTCTGAACAGTGTATTCAGATCAGCCAGTGTGTGAGACGAGGTACAAATTGACATTTCTGAACAGTGTATTCAGATCAGCCAGTGTGTGAGACGAGGTACAAGTTGACATTTCTGAACAGTGTATTCAGATCAGCCAGTGTGTGAGACGAGGTACAAATTGACATTTCTGAACAGTGTATTCAGATCAGCCAGTGTGTGAGACGAGGTACAAGTTGACATTTCTGAACAGCGTCTTTAGATCAGCCAGTTCATCGTTCAGCTCATTATAAGTCTCTTTATCAGTTCTTTGACAGAAACTCATACAAAGTTATGTGCAACTCATACAAAGTTATGTGCAACTCATGTAAACAGTGCACCATATCGGGATCAGACTGTCCAGATACACAGACTGGTTTTGATCCACACTGTTTACGAAAGTCATCTTGTATGTTTTACCAACAACTGGCTCTACTTGGCATTGATTGAGATCATGTTTCCATGCACTGACCGGTACGATCAAAGTAGTTAACAAAACGAAATATTTTAGTGTTTCACAAGTGACGGTCAATCGGAACTAAGGTCATTCTTCACACGTTAACATATAGGCGAGAAAACCATCATTATGGCATCTGCGTTATGTATCGACCAATTCAGCCTGCACTATCCGCGTAGACTGATCGTGGCCGACACATTCCGCCTCAGGGAGATAGAGGTATAGAGTAATGATTCCTAAAACAAAAATCCACAAGAGGCAAAAAGTGTCTATCCGGTATGCCTGCGTCCAGGACGACACTTTACGCAGAGCCCATAGTGTTGATTTTCTAGCGAGAATAGGTTATTTGTAGCCACATCTAGCATATACATGAGCCTAAAAACAGGACGTCTATTCAAGATCCTTACGGTTATATAAGCATGTATAGCCGTCCCGCGGAAAAAAAACAACATTGGTGACCCTGCGTAAAGTATCGACCCTGATCAGTCTAAGCATGCCGCGCAGGCTAACCCGGCGGACAGACAATTTTGGCCTCCAGTGTGGATTTTCTTTTTCAAGAGTCGTTATTCTATACCGCTTTGCCCCTGAGGCGGAATGTGTCTGCCCGGATCAGTCTGTCATAATGTTGGTTTTCTCGCGGGACGGCTCAAATAAAGCCAACGACTGCCGATTGCGGAACAGAGTTTTAACAATTATGTTTGGAACTGACAGAAGACATACAAATATCTGGCTTATAAATTTACAATCATTTATTCTTTTCTTTGAAATCTATACG
Organism: Clinocardium nuttallii; assembly: GCA_031471495.1. Classification (NCBI taxonomy): domain Eukaryota; kingdom Metazoa; phylum Mollusca; class Bivalvia; order Cardiida; family Cardiidae; genus Clinocardium; species Clinocardium nuttallii. The sequence continues at coordinate 31,282 of JAUELF010266890.1, read as the reverse complement.
CAAACACAAAACACTTATAAACAATAAACATGAACTTAACTCTGTCGCTGCCAAAGGGAATTAAAAACCTTTGCAAACAATGCAGATTCATATGAGACAGCACGAAACGAGCCGTCTCTCCTGAAATATGTATTGTTTGCCACTTATGCATTAAACTTTACCACATTTTCTGTTAACGAAAATGGAGTGGACCAATCAGAGTCAACTTATTGAAAGAGTTAAATAAGCCGTGACAGGCAAAATGTTGTCTTGTTGTACATATTAACTATTTCCCACATTCTTCAATCTGCAGCAGACGACTTTTAAAACACTTCGATTGAAATGTAAAAGAATCTTCAAAGATAAGGTTCTTTTTTAATTGAAACGAAATGAAAGTATTTAAGCGAAAGAGGAATTGCTCATCGTAAGTCATTTCTCCCTTTTATAACAATGTTTTAAAAGTCGTCTGCTGCAAATGCATCAAAATAAGTCTACAAGTAGGAAAGTATTAACAGTGAATCCGAGTGTTTAACATCCGGCCAACATTAAGAATAGCTATGTGTTTTAACATCCGGCCAACATTAAGAATAGCTATGTGTTTTAACATCCGGCCAACATTAACAATAGCTATGTGTCTTAACATCTACTATCACATTAGAGATACTTCCTATTAGACTCTAAACGGGGGCTACCCAAACATTCGTTATTCACTGATTCAACCAAAATGTCACTTTATACAATTACTTTAGTACAATTAAAACTATTTACATGCAAAACACACTTCAATCCGGAACATGGACCAGAATGTCTGTAGTAATCTGCGTTATCGGAATTTAGCATACATTGTATTAGTCGTCCAACATAAACAAGTGTAACATCTAAAACGTGAAGTATATTTTCGACAAAGAAATAACTGAAGAACACTGCTCGCACTTATATCTTCCGACTCACTGCCCCCACTTATATTCTCAGACTCACTGGCCTCCGACAATTAGAACAAGAGTTGCATATTTTAAGTAGTCCCTTTATCCGTACAGATGGCATATGATGTCTGTGCAGTAAACGACTTTTGAAAAATGGTGTGAATAGGAGAACGTGCTAAAATAACGAGCAATTTTCCTGTTCACGCTGTGTTTTCAACTCTGTTTGTTTCATACACTTGCAGGTTTAACCACCGTTTGTTTAACCACCGTTTGCTTCATACATTTACAAAGCAGACGACTCTTAACCCTTTCCCACATCCAACAACTCTACAACAGACGACTTTGAAAACATACCCGAATTATTTTGGGATCTCCCTTTAAATGTAAGTACAATAATTTAATAGAGTTGAAAACGTGGTGACTAAATGAGAAATTGGTCATTGTGAGCTTATTGTGATCAATTTCTTCTTTTGTCACCGTGTTTTCAAATGCCGTCTGCTTCTGAGGCGTTGGAAAGTGTATATATGCGTTATAAGAGTATCTGCATTGCATGTCTTTGAACTAAATAGGCAATTAGAATACAATGAAGCAGTTATTTCGACAATTTGAAGATATCCTTACAATTAAAATTCAGAGGTGCTTGCGCGGTGTTTTTTTTATATTAATATAATATATTAAGCACACATATACGCATGCTATAGTTATAATTGTTTATAAATTTTCAAGTTTAACTCTTTAACTGCTAGAATCGACTGTGTACCAGTAGTACAGAAAATTTCTTCTAAATACGCATATTCATCAAATGAGCCGTCTCGCGAGAAAACCAACAGTTTAGACTCTGCGTAAAGTGTCCACCCTGATCAGTCTAAGCATGCCGCGCAGGCTTAACCGGATGGACACGTTTCGCCTCCTGTGGATTTTCTGTTTCAGGAATCATTACTCTATACCTTTATCCCCCTTAGACGGACTGTGATCTGGTCGATACATTACGCAGATGCCATAATGTTGGTTTTCTCGCGGTACGGCTCAAATGAACTCTTCCTAATGCAAAGGTGGACAAGTCCATTTTTAAAATTCAGCATTTTAGTGGTTAACTTATTCTATGATAAAGGTGGAACAGCATACGGTTTTTGAAAACAGTTTTACATACAGAGAAATTGTTTTAAATATTCACGTTCCCTTTTCAGAATTGTTTCAAACTTTTATCACTGCTTTTCTAGAGGCATGCTGTATTGCATCTTCCCCCAGGAATCTTTCATAAGCAAACTATTTAAAAAATATATGTTTCGTAATAGATAAATGGTTAAATGAAGGGATTCTAAAGTAGTCTGCATGAAGGAGGAGATTAAGTAAAAACACATTGTCAAAGGAGCCTTAAATCATTTCAAAGCTCTTTACTTCTACTCATATCCACTCCAGAACAAAGCACCGTGTCGAAAGTTGCCATTTTAATCCAAGAATAATGGTCTATAAGACACCGTTTGAACCTTCAAATAATATGCGTTTTAGCCCGAGCCGTTTCGACATTATTTCCAGTCTTAGTTTTAAGGGTATGGTATTTTAAAACACGAGTGTTTACATATACATTGGTACTTCTGTAGCATTTTTGTGTTGGGTTCATTGACCAAAGAATGTCTAATTTATTATGTAATATGTATCGTTGTATTTAGGCCATTGTAAACAAGCAACACAGATGTGGCTGTTAATTCACAAATGAATGACGTAATCATAGCACTGTCCGAATGTCTGCTTCAAGTAACGACATACTTATATATGAAAATAGTGTGTATGTTGAACACACTGTCCGGTATGCCAGATATACGTGTATGAATTGTTCACTTTTTCGAACCAATAAAATGCTGACACCATTATACAACCATGTACATGTTTGAAAATTGAACAGAGTCGCTTTCATGAAATATAAATAGCCGATGGATGAATATGATTGAATATTGATTGTCACTATCGATTGCATCAGAAAGTAATAAAACATTTACCCTGTCGTAATAACATTAAAAGGCACTGTCAATGAGCACTAATTTATTTCGGCCATATTCAAACAGAAATTATTTTGCATAAGCACTAAACAATCCCATAGATACGTTGTGTTCACGAGCTTTATATCGAAGAGCAGCAATGCTTGTACTCCTTAGTTCAACGGGTTCTCTAGGGTCCATTTCCTGTGAATTCAACACATTAGCCATAGCTGTTGGTGACTGCGCATGTACAGGATATTGTGCAAGAGGATTTCCGGCATGAGCATGCGCGAGTCCCATAAAGTTTGGCATATTCTGGTGAGGTGCCATGCAATTATTATCAGGCATCTGGTATGGGTTATGTCCGCCATTTGTCCAAGGTAACTGTTGCATCTGTAAAAGAATATGATAACTTTATACATCAACTATATACTATTAAACCATTAATCATTTCCAACAATCAACATCATTCCATCATTACCAATATATTACTAATATACCAGTCGGCTTTGATAACGTATAGAAAAAATATATGATGACGCACTGGAGTGGAAAAGTATAATAATTGAACTGAGTTGAAAACATTGTGACAGTTTGGGCATTTTTTTTCTTTTGTCACAATGTTTTTAAAACACGCTTTCTAAAGAAGATGGTAAATATGACATATGCTGTAAAATGGATGTTTCTTGGGGGTATTTACTCTCAAAGCGAAAGACAAACCAAGTTCTCTCTTGAAATCTGCATTGTTCGTCACATCGGCATTAATTTTTACCAAATTTCCTGTTGGACGAAAAATAGAGTGGTCCAATGTTCAGCATGGAAGAGTCGACTTAGTGAAATTCGGCAGTAAAAAGGTTAATCTGTCGAATAGTTTACAGTCATGCAAATAACAATAACTTGTGGTAATGGAAGTGTAGATGAAGCTGTTACTACATACATATGTTTTCTCTACCATTTACCTCATATAAACGCTTTCTGACGCCTCTGCAGCAAAACGTGCAATGTCTCCTTTTGCCACTATGTTTTCCACTTTTAGTCATAGTTGCAGAATTGTTGTATGATGGAAAGGGTTAAGGTCGAAGGAATGTCGAAGGTCATGTTATGCTCTTTAGCTTCATTTCAAATTGACCTTTTGACATCCAAGGGACAGAACTCCACCTCTAGTAGTGAGATTACGAATATAACGAGACTCACCTGAGAGTATGCGTCGTGTCTGGGTGACAGGGGCATATCATACCCCGGCATACCCGGGCCCATAGTTCGCATTGTCTGGAACTGTCCGTATCTCTCTCGCTTTCTCCATTTGGCGCGTCTGTTTTGGAACCATACCTGGAATACAGAGAGTAAAATGTTATTTCTTTTACTTATATATGAGCCGTCCCTTTAGAAAACCAATATTATGGCTTCTGAGTAGCCTAATGTTTCGACCCAGATAAGCATGCGCAGTCCGCGTTGACTGATCCTGACCGACATATTCCGTCTCAGGGGGATAGAGGTATAGAGAAATGATTCCTGAAAAAGAAAATCCACAGGAGGCGTGCATGCTTAGGCTTATACTTTACGCAGAGCCCACAATGTTGGTCGTATCGCGGGACGGCTCATTTGTGTCGTTTTCCATGTCATGTTGCATTGCATAAGTGAAAACCCGGAAGGCGGTCACGACAATCATTCCATTTCAGTTTTCTGAGAAAAACATACACATGAAATTCGGTGCCTGTCCTTTTATCTTTACAAGCCAGCAATGTTATTTAAAAGATCAAATATATAGACGCAAATTATATGTGAAAAATGCATAGCGTTAGCAAGGTTAAAAGACATAATAATAATATTTACTAATGATAAAATGAATAGAAAAAATATAATCGAGAACGGTTTCTAGAATCCTTTAGACGTCCAAATAGACAGAAAATAGTTTCGCGGTAATGATCATTAGTTATTCATTAATCATCTGTCTGCATGTCGCTATTAAATAACCATTTCCATGCATTCCGTGTAAATAATTAGGGAAGAGAAACAGGAAGACATGTACATCGAACAAAAGTACAATTCATTAATTCAGTCAGCCAGTAGTAAGTATAATGTCATTTTAAATAGAGGATAATTGTTTGTTGCGGTGAAATATCGAGTGAGCATCAAAACGCTATATTCGCGAGCGACTTTGCAACGAATGAAATAATCTGTTTAGTGTTCAGAAATATTAATGTATCTCTTTCACAAAACATTGTTCTATCTATCATACACGATGACCTCTTTTCCCGTATCAATATCAGTGATTCTAATAAGGTGAATGCGCTTCAATTTAACATCTAGTGTGCTTGGTCAATACAACCACGTGATACAGAAGGTTACTGCGTTTATCACATATATAGCCGGTGTTCCAGAAAAAGTAACAAAAACGTAATTAGATCCACTTTCGCATTTATGCTAAAGGATCCACATAGATACAGATTTACAGAAGTTTAATTGAACCTGATAAATTTGTGAAGGTGCGAAGTCAGATCAGACTACGCGGATATGCTGGTTGATCCGGATCTATACGGGACGCAAATACCCAACGGTTGGCTTTGTGAGAACGCCACTCATACATACAATATGAAAGTGAATGCTCCCGTAATTACACCAAATATAATTATGATATTGATAAAATGTATTTGCACAATGATAAATTTGTTATAATTAACAGTGAATTTTGATAAACGTGAACATGAATAATACTTCTTGAGTTATTATATCTAGGAAAAAGAGTGTCAGAGTTGGCGGCTTCATTAAAGGTAAAGCATTTATTTCCAAGACATTCACCTGTAGACTTGTCGTAATGAAGGAAAAACATTCATTTCGAAGACATTCACCTGTAGACTTGTCGTTATCACTATGAAGGAAGAGGGGGTTAACGATATGAGCTGTGTTTCTTTGGGTTCGTCCAACCCCTCATTATGAGCATAGACTCCAGAGAATCGCGGGGAGCTGCTTTGATGTTACCATCATCACACGTGGCACTATTTTCCTTTTACCCCTCCCACCTAATTAGAAAGAACATTAATGAAATTAAAAATTAAGATGAAATTCCGTAACCAAACCTGCTGGTTTTGTACGGCATGTTCTGATCCCAGTAATGTCTCATTATAATGATATAATTTATTGCATTAGTAGACGATTTAATTTCCAAATATGCGTTTTAGGCATAACCACTCGTTAAATTTGAAATTCGTTTAATTATATAAAAATGAATAATCAAATATATTACTTTCTATGTGTTTAATTGGTGCATCATGTCTTTCGCTATTATCACGACATCTCCGTCCTTATTAACCCTTTCATCAGACGACTTTTGAAAACATTATGGCTAAAGGTCAACTTTATTTTATAATAACGCTATCTATCTTTTATGGAAATGTATAAGCCGGATTTTGCCACTATGTTTTCAAAGTCGTCTGCTGCAGAATTGTTGTATGTTGGAAAGGGTTAACAAGCAACGGAGTTTATTAGCACCTTAGCGTAATTATTACACATGTAGAAAAAAAATGTCTTTAATCCAAACGACGATTGTGTGTTAAACGTCTACATTGGTTGCAAATGATATACGGTTGGTTTATGCAGAGCAGCGCGCATGTTTCTTCTGCTTTTTGGATACAATCTTAGATGTAGAATGTCGAAGATTTTTATACAGAGTTTGAAACAATGTGGGAAAATAACAATTGTAACTCATAGGCACTTTCTCCTTTTTCGATTTGTATATAAACTTTCGTCTGCTGTTTAGGCGACTTAAAGTAAAAGTGCGAAAAGCACGAAATGCTCCAAATAACAGGGAAAGTATGTTTATATTTTATTTGGTTGAAAAATGCACGACACAGGTGAATTTACAATCATGTATGCATTTTAAATTCCTCAATGTGCATTTTAAATTCCTCAATGTGCATTTTATAACTTAATATGTGATTCATTTACATATTTCATTCGAACTAGATTAAGAATTCGGAAGTGTTCGTTAATGAATTTCTTGAATGCCATAAACCATATTTAATCACTATGCAACATTTTAAGAAACTACAAAAGTTGTGCTGTACATCAGTGTTTGATGATTTATGATAAATTATTATTATTATAATTAATTATAATTATTATAATTATTGCTGTGTAAATGTTGTTGTTGTAAAACTCATTATATTAAAGACACATCACCCTTACAAGGAATGCAATTTGTTCTACTTTTTTCTAAACTTATTTTTATTGTGACATTTTAGAAAACATGTATAACAATAAATTATAATGTATTCGGTACAACGCGTTGGGTATTTCGACATTCAAATTCCAAACGAATGCCAAGAAACCTGTTAAACTCTTAAAATTAAGTTTAAATTGTTGAGCGTCTTTCGAGTAACATTTATTGGATGTTTGTACGTCTATATTCTTGTTTTATGTCAATGCTTGCCTCGTTAACCGTTATCCCTCTATGCGAGTCGGCAAACCTTTCTGACAGGCAGACGCATTTGCAGCAATCGGATTTTAAAAACATTTTTGCAAAAAGAGAATTACTCATTTCTCATTCTGCAACAATGTTTTCAACTATATTTTATATTTATATTTATATAAGTTTAGTATATTTTTGCTTTGAGGTTTTATTAAAAATCACCTGCTGCAAATTTATCGTATTCAGGAAATGTTTACAACAGTTGCTTATCATTCCTTAACTACATTAAGCACAATATGCGATCTTGGGTACGAAGGTCAAATTTCATGTTCATGCAGTCTAATCCTCGTCTTCATTGTTTCATACAAATGCTTTACTTCTTAGCACTACTAAATGATTAAACTAATATTAATCATTATAATTTAGATAACTCAGAAAGCGAGCAATTTATAATGTTTCCATAATGTTTTCAAAATTCGTCAAATTAATTTATTAAGGAAATGATTCTATTTGAAAGGCAAAATTTCATATACAGAAATCTCAGATGAAGGCGGAATCAGACGAGATCCCGAAAAGTTACAAAAATCGCCTTGTTTACATAAGCAGACAAGTGACTCGAGGTTCCTGTCATGGCTTATCAGCAACTCGTTTGAGCCATTTCAAAAGGAGACATCAATATGGAGTCAAAGAAACGCAGAAGTTTGATAGGAATCCTCTATACTTATCTTTATTAATTATTGTTTTGACAATATGTGTTCGAAATCCAGTTGTGTCATATCATTTGACTTTAAAAATATTAGTATTTTATTCTTTCCTTGGCACTAACAAATTGCAGAGTTCGCCGTAAGACTGCAGATTTCGGATGTTCTTATACTTAGGAGTGAAAAAACCGTTCCCCCATACAAGAACTCTGCAGCAGATTACTTGAAAACATGAAGGAAAAACAAAATCGGAAATATCTATAAATGAAAGTATGGAGTTGAAACATGGTGGCAAAATACTGTTCAAATGTCGTCTACTGCAGATGCGTCTGGCTACGTCTGCATGTGGGAAAGAGTCAACTACGGACAGATGTAAGTAACTTAAAATCAGGGAAGTATAAAGTATTAACAAAGCATGTTTATAGTGTGTATATATCTGACGAAATGTAGAAGTGTGGGGCACATTTTGACTTGACGTGGCTTAAACTAATCTCCTTGACAATTTTCAGTTTTTGTACTTGGAACTAATAATGTTGATTACCTCCCGTGTAGAGTCGGTAGGGGGCGCACATAATACCTCGACGGGTGGAGGAGATAGTAATAAATATTACATTACAAGTTAAATAAACTTTGACGTCTTTGAATCTTCCCCACCCCCGTCTAAAGCGTTCTTCCATTTCTGATGTAAATAGGATTAAAGAAGACCAAATTGTAAAAGAAAAACGTATTCAATTTAATTTGTAATTGGGTTAAGTGACATTTCATGTTCTAAATCAACTGAGCGCTTGGCGAGAAGAGAACGTCAGTTAAGGGGGGAAATGGGACGATAAATTGAAAAATACAAAACATTAGTGAATAATCTTTTCGAAAGCATGGAAGAATTGAGTTGCAATGGTTCCCGTTTCTAGTATGTACAAATAATGGCAGTGCATAACACATTTAGTTATTTATCGTTATTTTTTTAAAATAAGATTATTTTGATGTAGTATGTATAAATGTCTTATTTTCGTCATCTGTAGAATCCGCTAAAGCCAGTGCTGTGAGAGATGTAAATGTCGTAAGATTTAAGTGAGTTAAGATAGCAATCAGTATGACGTTACAAGATAAACAAACATTTTGAATCATGCCGCTTTCTGACTGTCAGGGAAGACGATTGCAACCACACTGCTTATTCAATCAAATTTTTAGACGGCAGCGACATCATGTCTGTTTTATTAACCCCTACCATAACCTATAAATAGACTAATTAATTTTACGTTCTTTTTTTTGCCCTGAACTGACGTGGAAAAAATGAAATATTGCAAAACGTTGAAATGCGGTGAAAACTGGTGATTATCCTCGATGTCTTACTTACTTACTGCTTGTTTTAGTGACATAATATTGATTTATTGCCAACAGAATTTGAATAAATATTGAATCATGCAATACGCCCGCAGGCTACTTTTATAAAAATGGCGCTTAAAAACTTAATGATCTTCGAGATAAGAACGATTCTTTGTTAACTATGAGAGATAAAGACGACATTCACGCGTATAGTATGTAATCCTGTGAGTTCATTGGTTAGTATGACCTTTTCGTTGTCATTCTATCAAATGGAAAATATCTTAGTATTGACCTTTTTCCATCGTGCACCTGTCGATATCATCACGGAATTCGAATACCATTCTACCTAAAGATTTAGTAGCTGTCAAAGTCCCTGTTCCTACGTTTAGTTCCGTACAGTCGTATGTACTTTCTGTTACAAAATGACATAGGTGTGTTTGGAATATAGCCACACATTTGGCATGAATGAAATCATAACTCATTTAAACCCTTTTCATATGCCGACGAATTTGGTCTTCAGTGACTGTTGAAAACATTGTGTTAAAGGTGTTTTTATCCATAATGAATTTCGTCTCCTCAATACATAATGTTTCAACTGTTTTCATCCATTTAAGAGAATAAAGATACATTTCTTATCATTTCTCCGAGGATATTATCAAATTCGTTTGCTGAAGATTTGTTCTATGTGGGAAAGGGTTTAATTAAAAGTTATCCCCCGTCGTTGCTGCTTATATAAATGTTAATCTAAGAAAATTAGTGACAGAGATAGCATGGGGATTAAATGTCCGGGTATAAATTACTGTGGTATAAACAATGCAGGGGTGAATCCTTAATCCACAGTACAGACGATCTTAAACCTTCTCCATCATACAACAACTAAAGGGAAATATTTGGAATAAATAAATCTCATCATTGACAAGATTTAAAATATTGTGGCAAATGTAGAATTTTTCTCATTATCTTTTCAGCAGGCGTCTGCTGCAAAAACGTCAGAATGCGTCTGCATCTGGGAAAGGGAAAACGTCGGCAAACTAATTTCAAAAGCAACATACGGGCGAGAAAGAATAAATGTTCACAACAATTTCTTCTTTCTGCAAAAATAAATCGTGTTTTATTCGTATTTCCCCCGAATGGCAGTCTGTGCGTGAAAGTAGCCAGTTGCTTGGGAATACCATTCGGTGTGTGCTAGAGAGCGAGGTGAAAAATACAATGGTGAGCTGACCGCCATGAAATGGTTTAAATGCTGAAGTTAACGGTTTAAATTGTAATCAATCTAATAAATTAATTAAAATTCATAAATCGGCATATCCGTTTGGGGGAAAAAAGCTTTCCATCATTATGTGTCAATTTCTTTCAGGAACAAGATCAATTTAGTTGTTTCGTTTGTATTTTAAAATTTGAACGAATACACTTGTTCAAGATAATCATCATTGCAATGCGGTTTACTTAGCACTACCCAGCCCGTACAGCAGTTTATGCTGGATAAAAAGGATATGAGCAGTGCTCACCAAAATCAACTTTAAAGCAGTTGCAACCAATGAAGATCCGGATAAGCTAGCGCATTCTAATCTTGCTTTGCATTGGTTTACAGTATAGCCATATACTATTTCAATAAACTTCTGAAAAGCAGTACATATCCATTTTGAACTTTACCATGAATGTACAGCTATATATTTTGTTTACATGTATAATAAATACGATAAAGTTTATTTTACTTCAGCACCGTTCATACCAGTTCATTTGGAACGTGTTCATTTTGAAGCAAATCACCATCCATTTATATTTCCTGCTAGAAAACTAGTCATAGCTCGCGCTATGTATTTATGCATAAACAACATATAACGATATTCCGCAGTAAAAATCCATTAATGACTATATATCTATCCATTCGGTAATCTCGCCCGCCGTGATAGACCGTTGATTTCTTCATTAGATTTCAAGAGCCCTCGCTTCCCCACCACTCAATGTAATTTTCTATATCCAGGGAAGCTGTTCGGTCTTTAAAACTTTTCGTCGATAAAGCTACTAGAGCTGTACTTTTTGGTTTGTTTTTAATGTTTTTCAAAAGATGCAAGTCTGTTAAACATATAGGGTGGACTTTACACGTTCGGGCAAAGAACTTGTCCAACACCATATGTTCCATCGGTATGAAATAGTTTTTTATATTCAAATTGAATACCGCAAACAATAAGTGTGTACGTGACTGCAGTTAACATGCCAAGACATAAATACAAACAAAAAAAACCACAAAAAAAGCTTTTCGTAACAAATGTCTACCAGAATTCAATCCCATTAGTGTATGTCTATGTTATGATATTGTAATTGTATTTGTATTTGAATCAACGATATACGTATTGTGTTAAAGTTGCGAATAATATATGGTTTGGCATACTTCAACGTTACATTAGAGTTCACCTATTGAGTCTACAATGCTAGTATTTCGTTAGAAGATTAATATGATTTATACACAGAGGATATAGCCTCTGGTGTCGAAATGCTCACGCTCACCGGAGTATTCACTGCTCACAGATGTTATAAGACCCCCGACTCGGTTCATACCTATCTATGTTAGCACTGCACGATTGAAGGCACATATCAGGGCATGCTTCGAAGACTGTATCTTTTTTCTAAATTGTTAACGACGGGACATCAATGTTACACACATTAATAGCACTTTGAATTCAATATGGGGCCGAATGGAATGATAAACACCCTGTCGTGTTTGTTTTGTGTTTTGAAAAGGGATTTCATATTTATTTAATTGGATTTAAAATGAAAATATTGTTCTTAATATTATTAAACAAAACATGAATAATGAAGATAATACGATACTAAGGCTTTAGAATGTATAAAGAAACACTGTAACGTATCAGAAACAACGTATATTTCATTGATATAATTAAATGATAGTGTCTTGTTTACCCCGCTATATATGTGCTGTCATAAGTTGCTTTCTTCTTTTCAGATGAATTTTTCTCTCTGAAACTGTACAATTCCTATCAGGTACAAATGTACTCCTGTTGAATCTTGTCCGTTTAAAGCCATAATTCAGTACTACATGTTGTAATGCTGTTCTTGTGAAATTGAAGTAAAATTCTATGAAACAACAAACAAACAATACAAGATGGAACACTTAATATCCAAGTATCAATTAAAAATGTACAAATTCCTCACACCAATTTGAGCAATTTTATATTCATGTGCATTTCTTTTGAAATACTTCGTGCGTTGTTAAAATTATTTTTAGAAGTTCTAGGAATTAACGGTTTTAAAAAACCCTAACAACTATTGGTACAAAAAGTTGCACTAAGCTCCCCAACTTTTAGTGAGGAATATTGCTCCCGAGATAACAAAACAAAACACCAAAAGAATTATGAATGAAATAAAAATGCACTTTATATTTTTAAAGAAAGCTTTTATCATGTAGCCATTGAGGGATTCTAGCAGTTATAGAATGTCTTTGTGAGGGGACTTTCGGGGATTATTTATTTGGTGTCATTACATTCATGATACAAATGAATAAGTGTGTATAAATCTTCATTTTTGTGTACAACAACATTGGGGCAAAAGAAAACAATAGCTCATAATGACCCATTATTGCTTCCTGGGTCACTTTTTTGTTCAACTCAAATAAGTATACCCTCATTCATGGATAATTGTCATTTGTTCACATAGATGTTTTCACAGTCGGCTGCTTCAATGGTTTGTATGTGAGGAAGGAGATGTCTTTAATTCAGTATAAAGGATATGCACCACTCGTTATCTATATGATTAGGTCAATGTTAACTGTTTGTATGTGAGGAAGGAGATGTCTTTAAATCAGTATAAAGGATATGCACCACTCGTTGTCTATATGATTAGGTCAATGTTAACTGTTTGTATGTGACGAAGGAGATGTCTTTAATTCAGTATAAAGGATATGCACCACTCGTTGTCTATATGATTAGGTCAATGTTAACTGTTTGTTCAACGGGAGAAATCCTCAAAAACACTCTATACTTAGACACCAGTTGCATCAGGTCCATTGTATAACTAATTCGGGTCGTAATATTGTGATACAGGGTTAATAAAGATTGGATAAGTTATACAGTTATATTATGATACACGTATAGTATGTTACTTTGGACATTGATTCATTAGTGTGCTTGTCTGCTTTGTCCACAGCCTGTATTTAACCTTTTACCACATGCAAATGCACTCTGACGCATCTTCAGCAGACAACTTTTAAAATGTGTGGCAAAATTATGAAAACTCTTATTACATAACTATACATTCATTTACAGAGATTATCTATATTTTAGCCGAAATGTTTTCATTGTCCTCTGCTGTAAATGTGTTTGTTGTATGTGGGAAGGGATAATATTAAAGAAAAGCACACATTAATTCGAAGATAGATAGAGAGAGAGAGAAAGGTAAAATTATTTATGAGGAAAAATTACGAGCTACATTGATTAATGTAGGTAATCTCCCTGTACGATCTATGCTGCCGAAATAAGCACCACGTCTCCAGTAAGACTCGGTGGGAGGGGTAACACGTCGCTTTTGGAGTTAGGGCGTATTTAATATGGACTATCAAATCTTCATATCAAAGTGGAGGTGCTTTTTGTTACCGAAAAAATATGTAGTTCACCACGGTACACTTTAGAAAAGGAAAATTTAATAATGGATTTTTTTCTTTTTTCTAATTTGACCGGAGGGTTTCCGATTTTGTTTCACAAAGATTTGCCGTAAAACATTCAAAAAGATTGTGAAATATGTGCGTGCAATTCTTGATAATTTATTATCTAACTCTTCTATGCATGTTTTAAAACACAATCGTATTTAATGTGTTTTTTTTGTATTCCTTTCAAAATTTATTTCGCTGAACTATTTGAGAGCAGCAGTCTTTCATGCACACATATTAACACATTAAAACGCGACAGGGGTCCGTGTTTTATCGGATAGTAAACGTACATTTCAATTTAAACATAAAAGAAATTGTTTCGAAAATATGGAGTCGGAGCCACGACTACTTGAGTCTCTCTGTTATTGGTCCTGTTTCAGTACGGGATCCGGTCTTTGATGTCTCGTGGTTTTAGTCCGGTCTCGTACACTGTATGCCTACATGGGAATATCCTACATATACGGGATATGTGTGGATTTTACAAGATGTCGGACTTTATGCTTATACATTTCTATTTACAGCTCTTTCCCGCAAAGTCATTTCAAAGTCATAGGAATTAAATCACAATTATTTAAGCTTTTCTAAGACTCAGACGCGTTCTGGCGCATCTGCAGCAGACGACTTTTGAAAATGTTGAGGCAAAAGGATTATTGCTACTAATAATACTTTCCATATATTTAAAAAAAAAATCAAAGTCGTCTGCTGCACATTTGTTGTATGTGTGGGAAACGTTTAAAATGCATATATATATATTTAAGTCACATCTTAAAAGATTGAATACCACGAATGTTTTATATGGAGCAGGCGTGTTGTCATCTTGATGAAATACATTGCGAAACTATAGATCTAATATCATTTACATGCTAGAATAATGCCATGGTCTAAGAAATATTTGTATTAGTTACAGTACGATAGTCATTCAATTTAATCTTTGTTTTGTTTTAATTCAAATGTCTAAAATTGTGATTCATTTATTTATTTAAAGTATATAAAATATAACAATATTGCCTTTTGAAATGCATGTGTTTTTTTTTCTTTTCTCTATATATAAATGAATGTAACCATTTGCGTTCACTTTCTTTGTTGCATCTCCTTTTTACGCAAAAGTAATTTCAGTGTATGATCATTAAAATCAACCATTTATCAACAACAACAAAAAGTTATCCAAAAATGTATGACTAAAGCAACGATTTACATACAGATGTAAGACGTGTTTTAGAAAGCACACAAAATAAAACCGTTTAAAAACTCATCAATTAAAGTCAACCAAATACTCAAGTAGACAGAAATACTGATAGAATTTTAACAATCAAACCCATTAATTAATGGTTAAATCTTTTTCATTGGGGAGTAAATTTAAAGGGCTATTATTTTAACAAAATCGAGAAATATGTGATTAAGAAAATGTATCTCAATATCCCAGTTGGGTTAGGGGGTACAAATATATATGAAATTCGGAATGAATATTCTTAACTGAGCATCTCTTAAATTGAATTAAAAATAATTAAACTATTCACTACTACGTACTGTAATCGCTTTCATTAATGCAAATTAAACATCATTCATTTTATTAATTCTAAACAAGCGCCTAAACGTAAACAATTAATTTATCACGCTATAAAACTTTCGAAACGACTTTCTTGTCTATTCAGAATCTCTCAAACTCGATTTGTTTCCCACGTTCAGATCCTGCATACATAAAGGGAATAAAGAGAGGGGATAATAACATGTTCTGACACTGTCACTTCCACCCCATAATAACTTATTTTGCTTAAGATCAATTTAATTATCAATATTTGAAAATGTACCTTTAACATAAACAAAACAACTTTGTCAAACAATGGTGACGAAATCATTGAAATTTTAAAAACACTATACAATTGGTTTATTCTTGAGTAACAGTTGTAGACCTTGTTGTTGAAACACCAACATGACGAAGATTTCTATATTTTTATATTAAATACTGACATTATTATAGAGTGTATATATAACACGATTTAGTTATACAAATGCTGAAAAATGCCTTCTATGTTATATTACAATAATATAAACATTATAATAGCCCAAATATCTAAGGCACTTTGGTTTTAACCCCCCTTTCACACATGCAAACGCTTTCTGACGCCTCAGCAATAGACGTCTGATTGTGGCACACAGGACTAATAAATTGCTCATAATGAGTTATGTCTCTTTTCATCACAATGTTTTAACTCTATTCCAGTCTATATTCTACTTCATATATATAGAAACACAAATCATCTTATTTTTGCCGAGATGCTTTCAAAGTCGTCTGCTGCATAATTGTTGTAAGTGAGAAACAGTTAATTTTCGATTGAGAAATATTTTCTCAGAAACAATGAGAAACACATAAACTGATGAGCCCCGGGCTTGGTTCCACGCTCCAGAAATTAAACGATAATCCTGGATTATAAAGACAAGACAAAAAGGAAAGAAAGAACCATAAAGTCTTACGCCTTTTATTTATTCCAATTAAATCTACTTCACTTTCCGCGGCTGCTAATACCCGCATATTAAAATAATTCAATTATGTTAATAAGAAAAGATCAGTTAGCACAGTTTCGGTCAATGCTCGCCTATTAGGGGACGTTATGTCAGTTATTAATGTTAATTGATATGGTTAGAATATTTTCTTATCTTCTAGATTTATGTGATAAAATTCATTTAATTTTAAGAGATGTTTCTACTTCGATATCTAATTTGCTGCATTTTATTACTGCAAAGTTTCTAACAATACTTCTAACCACAGTTGCTTCTTACCAATTAACACTTCCCAGAAAAAACACCATATTTCGACACATTAGAAACAGAAGACATTTGAAAATATAACTGGAAAAAGATGAATCCCTCATTATGACCAAAATTCTTTAATTTTCTCTAGTCTGTCTGTCAATGATTTTTACACTTGGCTTGATTTCTGATTTTGTCTACATTTTTACCTTGATATTCAAATAATTTATATATAGCCTACATATTGAGCTTGCATTTCAAGAAATCAGTTTAGTATGAAGTTCCTAACGTTGTATGGCATTCCAAACCGAGTACCCCCTGCGCAAACTTAAATTCTACCATTTCACTTTAGAATAAATGATACAAATACAATGCGAAAAGAAAAATTATAAACAGAAGTGAGATTATCTGTGCGAGGTGTCAAAGAAGCACATATGGACAAAGAATCGAAATTATACTCTTTCTGAAAATACGACATTTAATTACAGTTACCTTCTTTTTCATTCAACAAATCTTAACTGTAAAATAAATATCATGAACACATACTTCTTATATATATCTTTACTTCTTCGACGAGGAAATGAATTTAGCCTTTCTCAATCTTTATTAATTCTCAAATAGACTTACTGGTTTGATAATTTCCATAATTGTTCTTATAGAATGGATCAATTGTATATAGACCTATATATTTTTTATTTTTAAAATACTCAGAGGGTAAAACAGAGCCTGGGTGCACGAGGAATCGGTGTTCATGTATTTTGGGACACCTCGACTGAACATAAATGGTTAAGATATAGTATCTTCCGGAGAACAAAGGTGTTTATAAACACTGTACGAGCGTTCGGTTTCAAAACCAACAATAGATCAATGTTAAATATTATTGGAGTGTTTTCAGCATCAGTATCTAGAACGAACCCGTCAAACAGTGTCGATCCTGTTACGTGGCCGTATTGAGCACACAGTGGATGCCCGGACTTTGTTTACATTGTTGGATTGTCATGAAATTCTAGATAATTCGAGCATTTCAGGGTCTTAAGTCTTTACTTGACCATAAACCCAATGGAGTGATTCTAAAAAACTGGACTCACTTCATTATGTTATGAGAGAGAAACAGTTTATGTCATCCGCTCAAGGTCTCTGACCCCCTTTTCCTCAGAAATAAAACAACAACCCATATTTATAAACCCATAAAATGCTATAGAGCTTGTTTGAAAGCGTTCCTGCACTAGCTTAATACATTTCTAAATTACTTAATAACTGGCCCCCGGAATTATAGTAAGGCTTTGAAAAATGATTTCTCCCCGCAACATCATACACGTTTTACTCGCATACGGGAATTATGGAGAGTTGTAAATTGTCAAAACGCATAAGATCTTAACTCTGCTGCAGACAGGCTGGAGACTTGAGTTGGGATTTTTATTTCTCTTTATTATTCCTACCAACGAATTCACTAAAGTTCCTTTCGTACAGTCTTCCCCGTATATTGTTTTGTACCAAGAATATAGTTGTTGGGGTAGGCTCTTAACGTTAACCCAGGTTCTTTTATACTGCACTTTCAGTCGTGAGCATGGCGAACATTGTCGAATTTCTTAGAAACGGTGCAAATGTTAAATACAGTTTATAACAGTTTTGAAAATCCAACAAAAAACATTTAAGAGAAAGTAATCACTGCATATGTTGGGTCGAGCAAAAACTACTTTGTCAAAACGGTTGTGACAAGTTTATGTATTACCGCCATGATCATAGGGCACCGGAAGACATAAAGTCTGAAAAGGGCAAGGGTACTGGATACCGAATATCTATTTTGAAATAAAACAGATCATGGAATATAATGTGATCGTCCGAGTCTCATATTCTTGATATTAATTAAACCAGGCACTCACAGAAAAAATGTCTACACATCAAATAAATGATATATAGTGTTTTTTAGATTGTTAAACTCAGGGGGGGGGGGGGGGGTTTAAAAAAAATAGTTGTTTAATA
>JAUELF010266890.1:0-12568 GCA_031471495.1 Clinocardium nuttallii | reverse complement strand
CCCCACCACTCAGAGGTGTTTACTACACAAAGTTGAAAACGTTATGGCGGAAAATGAATCTTCTCTTTTGCAATTCCTTCTCTTCCCAAAATGTTTTCAACTGTAGCATGCCGCAATGTCGTCAAAAGTGAAAAAGTGTAACTTCTAACATGACTAAAGTCGCAAGTGAGTTAAAGCCATGTCCAGTCCTGCAATTCCTTTATAAATATGCAATAAGTGCAATAAGACCCCATAAACGTCTTCTCTCGTAACAAGATCTTAAGCGGCACTTGTACGGGGAGGATGGTGCTGCATTGCAGCTTGAATAAAACTGAAATGAAAGTGCCATAAAAACTCCTAGATATTCGCGTAATGATACAATTCATAAAATGCTTTACGTATATTTTATGTGATTAGTGCCATTATGTGAAGTAGGCGCTTTTCAAACACTGACAAAGTAGTTCAGATCTTAAAGATTCCTGTAAAATATTTTATTGTTTTCCTCTTCTTTACATTTCTTAAAAAAAGAAAAACTCTTCTTGTGTGTTTAAGAGCATATGGGTTTTATATACATGTATGTGATATTTCAACACACCCCCTGACACAGACGACTGTTGGTCACTCTGCAGCAGACACGTTTTGAAAAGAGGTTGAAAAGGAAAAAGTGCACACGTTCATATATAGGTTAATTATAAACGTGCACAGTGATCAACGATATCACCTGGCAAAACCAATTACTGATCCTGAATAAACGTTAATATTTATATATATCGTACACTTAACGGAGATGTGCACCATATCATTAACTTGGGGGAAATAAGAAAAATCAAGCATTTTAAGCAAGTTTTCTGTTCAATTTTGTCCGGAGGTTATGTCTTTATTCGCTCGTTTTTAACATTGGCTTCCACGATTGTGAGTAAACGGAAGAGTATAACATTAAGCCATGAGGTAAAGGTATAAATCAGCTGTGTTATGACAGTTTTGGGTAATTAAATTGAATATATCTGAAGTGCTAGTAAACCGATCTGCAATTTAATTAGGGTGGAATGAGCGTGATTTCCTAACAACATACGTTCAATGGTTAGCCTTGTTACCCATACATCTTAACATGGGTAAACTGAGGAGTAATTAGGTCTTTACACAACAGTACCTTTCTTATAACTGAATTAAGCCCTTTTCCACATATAACACATCTGCAGCAGACGACATTGAATACAATATTGTAACAAATTTGGAACATCTCTCTTAATGTGAGTAAAAGTTTATTATACTCAAAGAGATGAATAAAAGTTTATTATACTCAAAGAGATGAAAACATGTTTGGTAAAAGGAAAAAGCAACTTCTCTTTTTGTCACAAAACTTTATTTAAGTATGTTTTCATTTTAAATGTTCCATACTTTTGTCCTTGTGCTTTCAATGTTGTCTGATATATATGGGAATGGATTAATATTTTACCATATAAGGTATTTTAGAGTCATTTGATTTGACTACATACACCCGAAGAAAAATTCCGAAAAATGAAATAATAAACTATAAGTTATATATTATAAATATATGTTGATGAAATCATTGCGGGAAAACGTGAAAATTCCTCTTGTTCTCACAAGTTTGTATGAGGGCTATAAACAAGGGACTAAGTTATAAAGCGGACCTACCTGTACCCGGGCCTCGGTCAAGTTACATCGTAACGCTAGTTGTTCTCGTGCGTAAACATCCGGGTAATGTGTCTTTTGAAACACTCGCTCCATTTCTTCTAACTGAAAACTAGTAAAAGTTGTCCTATTTCTCCTCTTCTTTTTCTTGCTGTCGGCATCCTCGTCATCATCGTTGTCTTCCTTTTTACAGCCGTCCGATAGCCGGTCACTCGAGTCGTTCGCCGAATCGGTCGAATGTGGTGATTTATCTCCGTGACCAGAGGGCGCTTTCTTCATTTCCGTTAAAGTGGTCTCCCTCAGTTCCGGTTGGTCGTCAACTTTAGATGACATAACGTCGTCGTGATAATTCTTGTTCTTCAGTTCACCAAGTTCTGGAAGTTTAAATAAAATTGTGTCAAAAAAGTTAACGAAACAAACTTTTACGTAAAGGCAAAATCTATGTCTAAACAAACATGATTAAAAACTACCACAGCAATCCAAACAATTCTTATCGTGTAAAATTGCACCAATGAGAGCAATCTCAAATAAGTTATATATTTCCATTGCTATACATCCAAACGATGTACAAAGCATTCATCTTCAAAAGTGCCACCCTAATAGACTAATTTAGCCAGTAATTCTTCAAAAACCCGATCCCCCAAATATTCCCGTCAGGGAGGCAGGTACGGACAATTAGTCCGCCATAACAAAATGTCAAATCCAATCTGAACACGATGGCGGTGATATCCGTCTGGAAAACGTAATGCCCTAAATAAAATAATGTATTGCTTGTATAGCAATACATACTGAGTGCATGCGTTATAGATAGGGGCTGCAATTCCAGCATTTCGTTATATGTCGTATTCAGACTAAAGTAAGACAAAATAAGCAATTTCACCTTTTGCTATAATGTTTTCAAAGGTCGTCTGCTGCAAATGCGCCGGAATGCGTATGCATGTGGGAAAGGGTTAAACAAACACTGCTGCAGTTCTACAGGTTTCATCCGAGTAATGTCCTCTTAGATGTTTAAGGAACGTTCGACTAATTGAAAGAATCTCGCATTTCACTCGCCGTTATGGCGTCTGTACATCGTAATTATGAAATACGAAGGTTACACACAGCCGGTCCTATCATGTCACTGCTGTCTATCTATTACTCTCATACAGAACACTTCGCCATCGCGTCTTGTGAAGCAGACGACTTTTGAAAACTTTGTTAACACAGAAGGAACAGCTCATTATAATAATGATAATATAAAAATAAATAAATAAATAATAAAGGCTTTATTAAGAGAGGACACTCTTTTGACTTAGTACATGTATGCAAGTCAATCTTCCACGAGGGCCTCAAACATAAACAAAATGAAACATGAGAAATGCCTTCTTTTCCCATAATAATTTAAAGTATGTCTCAAGATATATAAAGCTTACATATCGCTTACACAAGCTTGTTAGAAGCTTACATCATTTTGTGTAGATACTATATAGCAATTAAAACCGACTAGATGTACAGGCCGATCTGAAGCTAAGTTGTTCAGAAACGCCAATGTGTGCATTTTCCTTCGCACGGCTTCATGCTACAAGGATAAACCAACAATAGGGTGCTGGTGACATGTGCGGATTATGATATGCATGTACACTCTTGTGAGTTTATCCATATCCACAAGTTTGCAAGAAGTTTTTTTAGACGTTCTCTGACCTGCACATGTGTAGATTGATAAATATCTACACTGTTTTCGAATTATTTCCTAGCTGGCTTTCATAGAGATCATTTATGTATGCCTTATGACGGGAATAAATATTACAGAAGCGACCGTTCCCGTTTGGAGGTCCTCAGCCTCCTGCAGACCTAGCTATGATTGGCTTGCCAAAACACACAGAAAGCATGAACGCCACTTTATTTCAGGAATACGCAAGTTGTTCCAAGATTCTTAAGATCTGAACCCTTTCCTTTCCTACATACAACTAATCTGCAACAGATGACTTTGAAAACGTCTAGGCAAAACTAAGGAAAACTCTCTATGAATGAAGTATAATGTTTGAATAGAGTTGAAAACCTATTCGAAAAAGGGAGATTGCTCATCATGAGGAATTTATCTTTTTGTTTTCAAAAACACAGTCCCTCATACAGAGGTATTTTGACACGTTAGCAGCAGACTATGTGAAAAACTATATACGAATGTACAACTGAAAGAAGCGAGCGGAACAAATCTCCTATTCGGATGACGCTAGCATAAAACGTTCGTAAGCTCCGGCATCTCTATAGCTTTGTTGATTGAATAAATAACTGTGTACAAAAACGTAATTGCGTTAATTGCTGGACAGAGGGAACGCAAAACGATGCATTTATACGAGTTGATGCAAGGTCGCTATAACTGGAACAAATGTATGACTGACTTAAAATGTTTCTGGTTTCGCTGTTTTGCGTATATGAAAGCGAATTCTTGCGTTATTGCCCAACGTTGTATACATGTAGGATTTTAGTGGTAATTGGTTAAGGTCCGGTGTTTGAGAAGAAAGAAATGAATCATAATGTAGCTTTTCATTTGTTTGTAAAAAGCTTAGGATAATTTTAAAAATAGACTGAAATAAAATATTAGAAGAAATAATTGAAACAGGTGAACAAAATTTATAAGAGATGAAAACATTAAGGAAAACAGGAAGAGTTCGATATTTGCGATCGTGAATATAATAATAAAATAGTAATAAAATAAACCAGTTGATATTCACTCGGTTAAAATATACCTTAATATCATTTTGAAACAAACAATTTAACAACTCGTGATGTATCGTCTCAGATGAGATTTCGGAACGAGATACAAACGGCTATTTTCATATTTAAATGAGTTCTAGCATCGTGACGGGTCTGTCGAAAACATGTTAATAACGTGTTGTTTAATGATCAAGCTCGGTGTAAAACTAATGTCCAAATGAGAAAACTATTGTTGCAGTAATAAACTATAATTACTGTTCGTTATAATGCTAAGAAAAACAAGTAATAAATCCACTGCCCAGATGTACAATTATTGACGTGAATGTTTTACTTTCCGTTTCCTATAAGATACTGTAAATCATAAGTCGGGCCGTCCCGCGAGAAAACCAACATTATGGCATCTGCGTAATATATCGACAAGATCAGCCTGCTATTACAGTAAGAGTCGACACTGCTATATTTAACTCAGTAAACAAGACTTTTGAGTGAATGACACAAATTATTGTGAACTGTGTTGTGCATTTCTAAAATCAGTCAGTTGCATTCATTGCTCGAGTTAAACACGAGAGATGAACTTGAAGCAACAAATCCTTTTTGACATGTTTGCATCTCCATAACGGGATCACAGGAATATATTTGGGAAATGATACTCTTGGAACAACAGTGGTACTTTTCTATAAGAATATTTATATTGGTCTATAGAACATGTACGCGGGAAATGATACTGTTGGAACTACAGTGGTTCTTTTCTATAAGAATATTTATATTGGTCTATAGAACATGTAAGCGGGAAATGATACTGTTGGAACTACAGTGGTACTTTTCTATAAGAATATTTATATTGGTCTATAGAACATGTAAGCGGGAAATGATACTGTTGGAACTATAGTGGTACTTTTATATAAGAATATTCATATTGGTCTATAGAACATGTAAGCGGGAAGTGAAGACCTTGGTTAGACTGTATGTATGTACAGGGCAACTGGAGTCTTCTCTCTACGCTGATGCATTAAGACCCGTTATCGTCATACAAGTTTGATATACCAGTTTTGATTGGCTGTGCTGCAAGTTTCTGTACCGACGATCGTCTTACAATGTTGTTCTACCTGAGCAATAGTAAAGGAAAATAAAAATAGTATGAAAGCGATCTTGATTATTTTCTTTTCAAACCGATAGGTTTTAACCGTTTATACTACAAAAAGAGTGTTATTTGCCCATAAAACTAACACATATTACTTACACTTTGTCGTTATATCGTTACAGGAGCCCTATAACAATTATACATCTTATCTGCTTACGTATGTATTCTATTTAACCCCGAAACTGTTTCAACCCATTAGAGTTACCAATGATTTTACTGAGCTATAGGGAACATAATTGAGCCGTCCCGCGAGAAAACAAACAGTGTGGACTATACGTAAAGTATCGACCCGGATCATGCCGCGCAGGCTTACCCGGATAGACACTTTTCGCCTCCTGTGGATTTTCTGTTCAGCCCGAAGTCCGTTTACGTATGACATGGCCCCATCATTAAGATCAGCAGATAGCCAAATGGTTAAAAGTGGTTGTGTGAGCTTTGTCTTTATTGTGGTTGAAGAATTTTAGTAAGTTAATAAAAGTGTTAATTTATTTGAACCCATTCCAAAATGCAAACGCATTTTGGCGTGAATGCATCATTGAAATACTGTAAGCCAAAATGCTAACTTATCTAGATATTTCCAAAGTGCAGATAGATTTGTTGTATGTTGAGAGAAAATGTTAATACGATATTAAGGGTACGACTGATGTAATATCTTTTTAAGGGTAATGTCCGTGTTGTTTAAGCATTATATTGTCATGAACTATCATCGTCCGTTCTGGTATTTGATGCCGATACAAGTCAGTAGAACCTTCATATCAATACGTTCAGTTTGACAGGTGCGTTAGTAATGTTTGGTTGAACTATTGAAACATACGTACTCAATATCTATCAAAGTCATGGCCTTCTGTTTCTCGAATAATCAACTTATTATCTTCAAAAAGTTTACAAAAGTTCAAATGTATATTGTAAATCATTGCCGTATTTATGAAAAACGTGCCGAATACAATTGAGTTGAGTTGGGTTATCATGTAAACCTCGAAATTAATGGAAATAACTACGTCAAGTGTACCTTTCAAAGCACACGAAAGTCAATGCTCTCGGAATGGAGAAAATAAATCGTTTCATATATTCGAGGTAAATCATTTAAAAAATGTAAGTCACGTGACGGTTATAATACTTAGACTGGAATAGTGATTGCTAATTAAGAACGCGTTACGAGAATGACGGGTTCTATGTTTTTGTAATTCTTTCTAGCAATACTTTAATCTTAAATGAATATTTATTAGCCACAGTAAGGAATTTAAAAACGATTATTTCTGAGAACGAGTCGAGTCAGAGATCTTCTCTTAATGACTGGTAAGTAATCGCGTGACGCCAGAATGTTATTATTGATGATATTTAGAACGACTTCCTGGTATATCTAAATCTTTTACCTCGTTGTTACGATTTAAAAATTCGTTTCTGTAACATATGCCGTTTAAAGGCAATGTATTGAAATGATTGTCTTTGTTAAATCATGATCCCAGTCTGTAAGTATTGTAGTTGATGAACATGAAACATGTGGTGTTTCCTACCTTTCTTAGGAAAAACCATTTCGTTTTACTAGTAATTGAACTGAGAGATTGAAACATTCAGATTAATTGTGCATTTTCCCTGGCATTTCAATAATAATAATAATAATAATAATAATAATAATAATAATAATAATGTCTGGTATGAAAAATAAGTTGTGCGTGCATTAATGCCCTGACATTGAATTGAACTGAATCAACCAAATCAAATTTCCGACAAATACCCAATAATAATATAATACATGTACTGACTTAATTCTGGGGTCGTACTTTTGTCATCTCATGTAATTAGAATTGAATTATTTTTTTGTCATTATGTGGTCATGGATTCACCATTTCACGAAACAAATCTAGACAGAAATGATTATTGATATTCACTGACATAACTGTAGTCTGGGATTTCCTCGGCGAGGTGTAAATAGTGTATTACCGTTAATATAGATGTACTGTACACACATACAAATACAATTTTCTACCTAATTACTGCCCATTACTCGACCGCGCTTATGGAAGTTTGCCCCTAACGCCCTGTAAACAATGCTTAATGAAGAATAACTAGAACTAATAAGTTGTTTATATACCTCGTCCATGGAATGTCAGTCATGTTTACTAGGTGAGGCAATTTCCCCGAATCTTTTTCGTCAATGTATGAACGAATAGTTAGAGGAAAAGTGAATTATTTCCAAGACTTAGTAGTGTATAACAATGCTTTCTGTCAATGTATCAAGATATAAACAGGCAGTTTAGAGGATAACTGAATTATTTCGACGACTTAGTGTGGTGTAACAAAGCTTTTTATCAAGGTATGAACAGGCGGCCTTAAGGAAAATTGAATTATTTCGCTGACCTAGTAACGTAGAGTTTAGAACAAACTTGGTTCATTTCAATGACTGGGTGTGGTATTACATGTATTTCGTTTTGCCAAGGTTTGCACGTTAGGTGCCAAACAGCCATTTTTCTTCTCAATAACGACGACACATGATGTCAATTGATGCAAAAACGGATAGTTTAGATATTTCAACATATTCGATGATTTACAAGTTGTTGTTAATGTGTGAATGGATAGGTTATACTCTGAAGATTGAAGGAATAGTATAGTGGTGTTTCATTTATGCCAAGGTATGGACGGACAGATTAGAGCTTTTTGCAATCTTTCGATGAATTTATGTCATTTTATAAATGGGTAGTTTATAGCAAAAGTGAATGCTTGGGCCGACTCATTCGTTTTTATAACGGAAAGAACGGATAGTTTATAGCAAAACTGATTTCTTTTAATGACTTAAAACGTTTTCGGTCGGTTTTGTCACATAAATTACGTCTACACGGCTAGAGAGAGTTAGAAATACATGAAAGCAGTGAAGCCAATAAATGCACGAACAGAACATTAGACATGTATTGGTTTGACCTTGAACTTTACACAAATTGTAAGAACTTGTAAACTAAATGAGTTGAAACATACCGGTCTAAATTTAAAAGCTACAATATGTTTTAAAAAGGATCTTAATGCTATGCAATCATTTGTAATGAAATTAATAGTGTATAATTTATATAGATACAAGTAAGAAGAACATGACTTCGGAATTGACCCTTTTAGCTCATACAATAAACCCGGACCAACTTTGAAAATCCATTTAATATAGAAAATCTCCATAAATGAATGTATGTTATTGTGTATAGTTGGGATTATTGTGACATAAAGCAAAATTACTCAATATGAGTAATTTCATCTCTAGCTACAATGTTTTAAATGTCGACTCCAGCGGATGTGTTAAATTACGTAGACGCAGATGCATGTATAAAAGGGAGGGTTAAAATGACCTGAGATATAATAAATGGTGAAGCACTTTCCAACAGTATTTGCTCTTTCTTTTACATTGTGTGATAAGGAGTTCTAATTAAACTTTCATTTAAACTGTATCCATTAGAAGCCGATTAGCCATTTCAGTTTTTCCGGTTCGAAGTAGTTTGAAGAGATGAAGGTACAAAGTCATGTACGTAGAACAAACATTTCCAAACACAACAATTATTCTACACATGGTTGTTCAATATATGATAGCCATAACATTTCTATGTCAGCTTTTATCTCAAAGAGTAGAAAGATACTGTGAAATGTAGACAACATTTTTTATTGTTTAAATTTTTGTTGATAAATTCATTTTTTTCAATTCAATTCAAAAGACTAACCCATGCAGTTCTGACTCTTTCTTATTTCAGAGTTTTTGCATTTGTACAAATATTTTCAACTGTAAACGATAGTTTAAATTAAAACAATGGAAAAAATGCATTAGAAGCAGTGCTTGTTCAAGTTTAAATATGGAAACTATCAGCAATAAAGCAACTGAAAACATTTTACCTGGTGTATTAAACCTGCACCAGACAGATTTATAACCAAATTTAGAACACCAAATATTGTTATTCTACATTTATTATAAGAGTATAATTATTGAATAGAGTTGAAACTATTGTGACCGAATATCAATTAACCCGTACTTGGCAAATCTCGTCTTTTCCATAATTTTTCCAAATGTCGTAAGCATCAAATGCGTCTTCTTGTTTGGGGAGGTGACTTAACTTTTAAATTAATTCAGACATTTATAACAGTAAGGACAGATTAAATTTCCTCGAGAAACTGTTCGAGTGAGTCGACATGATAATCATATAAACTCTAGGAAACCCAACATTAACGACATTATTCAGCATGTGCACCGATATCCAATGATCCAAATAGATTCTGTTTTACAGATGATTATTTTAACAGAAAAGAACATAGACTTTCAAAGACATTACGCACTCCAGCTCATAGTCGAATAATACAAATATATGTGTTGGTTGATCTGAAGATTCACTGTCTTACGGTCGGTTTTCCCAGATCACCGATCATGTATTTGTTTTTATATATATATTTTCAAAGCAAAGTATAATGTTAAGTAAACACCATTATAGTTCGGCTTGAATATAATCAATGTTGACAGAAGCAGTCGTAACAGTTGTAGAACGTATAATAACTACGTTTGTCTTGAACAAAAATAGCAGTAAAAGAAGAAGTAGACTTTTGCTTCTGCAGATTTAATAACAATATTTCATTCTTGAACCTTCAATTGCCGATATTTTCTTTGACGTTTTCGATTAAAAAAAAAGATAACAAAACATTCGGTCAAAGTTTATAAACGAAGTATTTGTAGCTGCGGTTAAAGAAACTTATTGTTTGTTTATCATAAGTTGGATAACCTTCCCTGATACAGATGACATTAAAGACCAATGTAGCAGACGACCTTTGAACAAAGTGTTACATAAGGAGCAATTTAACAATGTGTAAACCTCTGTGGTAAGACTTCAGAAGTTATGTTTTCAATCAGATCTCTTTTAAAAAACAATCTACTCCTAACTATCATATAGACTATTAAACATTTGCAGCAGACAACTTTGAACACATCTATGCAAAAATATGAAAAATATCTATAACTGAAGATATAATTACCGAAAAGTGTTGAAAACATTGTGACAAAAGGAGGAATTACTCATTATGAGGAATTACTTCTTTAGACATACCATTTTCAAAATATCCTCTGCCGTAGATGCAACTAGTATAACATGGTTAACTAATTAAATGTATAACTATATTTCACCTTTCATTGTGTCCTGTATTCTCCGATAGCCGAGTATATCGTCTATAGAGTGATGGTTATAGGGATTCCCATCATTCATATTTCTGTCTCCACACAGATCCTCCCGTCCCTTCATCGCGTCCAGCGGTAACCGCAAACCATAGGAGTCGAACATGGCTCGGTCGAACTTCATGAGATCAGCACCGCCCGCCATTTCACCGAGTAATCCAATGATATCCGTCTTAACAATCTGTTATTGTATCTCTATAGTCCTAGCTCAATATATTCACTTGTACACTGTATGCAACATCTAATACCATATATAACTTTATGATATAAACTGTTATCATAAAGAATAATTAAATTTAATAGACACACTATGCCAACAGTCTCTCGTTTATAATAACAAAGTTCGTAAATGTACCTATATTCCTTACACCTTTTTACACGTGCGAATTTCTAAGATCTATATCTTTATCATATCTAATTTAACGGCAATTAAATATGTTGACCTCGTTACATCAACAGTCGGCAGTTATTTTAATAAGCGGTAATAAAAATCGGAAGCGATGTAGATATTCAAACCAATCGGCATTAATACGATAATAAATTGTCAATTTTCGTAAAACCTTTCACTCTCTACTTTACTTAATCTGTAGCCCACGTTATAAATTCACAAGTAATCAACAAGGAATCGACATGCAAATTGAATTAGCGAACCAGTTACGAAGTAGATTTATACAAGACGTTGCCGCCATGTGGTTGCAAGATTTCGAGGTTCCGTACACCAGTCAAAAATAAGCTCCGCCTACTTTCCCCGTCTCCGTATCAGGTAACTAGTCATCGGCATGGTGTCACGCGCACATCCGGATGTCTTAAACCAGATGTGTTCTGGGTACTTACCTTTGTAATCCAAACAGAAAATCGCCACGAGGGACAAACCACTTTTCGAATGTACTTAACCTTTTTTCTAGATAGTTTATTATTTATAAACAGTATCAAGCTTTATTGTCCACGATGTCTTCAATTAACTTGCCCTTTTCTTACAAAAACGTACGACATTGCCTTTACTGTAATAACTTAAAATGTATTACCGTAACAAGATAATATAATTTATAAAAAATATAATTTGAAATATAAATTAAGATTACCTAGCGCTTTAATCATTTGCGCACTTGAACAATAATAAATAAGCACTATTAGGTCTTGGAAAAAATGGTAAATTTGGATACATAGAAAAGGTTCAAATATTTTTTTAAACGGATTTCCTTTTCATAAACTCGATGAGTTTAATAAATGCATTCAACCCTTTCCTCATTTAACAAATCTTCAGCAAACCAGATCGTCATTTCTTTCGTATGTCTGTATGCGAGAAAGGGTTAATTAAAGGCCCGTTCGTTACGCCTTGTTATGGCCGGTTGTAGAATGCATGGTGCCGGGTATGGTAAAATGGCCTATTAAACGAGTGAAGCAGCTCACGTGTTTTTGATGAAACTATAATAATGAAATTAATTATCTTTTATATCTTATACGGTTCCTTAAATAACGAGAGGGGTCTTTGCGAAGCGGTTTTACCTACGAATTGTTAAATTTGCCCCTCTTTTTGTTTTCTACCATGCAACAGATCTGACTTAGGAAAACTCTTGTTAAACCCGCCAAATCTCTAAAAGTGGAAGGATTATTTGTGATTATAGTTGCAAACATTGATGTAAAAGGGGAATTTAACATTATGATAAATGTCGCCCTTTTCCCCAATGTTGTTGTTATTTAACGTCTCTTGTTGCAGAGTTATCACTTTGCATCTGTATGAGGGAAAGGGCTAATGTCGATCATGTATTAATCATTTAAGAAAACTCCATTTCCTACAAATGTCGATCATTTATGAATCATTTTTTAACCCTTTCCCTGATATAGACGCTTTCTGACACCTCTGCAGCAGACAGCTTTTTGAAAACATAGTGACAAAAGAAGAAATTGCACAAAAC
>JAUELF010266879.1:0-11059 GCA_031471495.1 Clinocardium nuttallii | reverse complement strand
CCTTTGCTTATTATGTAAAGGGTAACAACTTTGAAAACTTGAAGTTCTATTAAACAAGGTGATCGATTTAGGGCCATATTGGCCCTCTTGTTTGTATTTGTGTCCAGATGTTTGTGAAATCGTCTGTTGCAGATTTGTTGTATGAGGGAAAGGGTTTAATTTAATAAGGAAAACTTGGTTTTAAGACCCTTTCTTACGCTTCAACAGCAGTCAAGATTTTAAATTGTTCATAATGAGCAATTTGTTCTTTCGCCACAATGTTTTCAACTTTATTCAATAATTGTTCTTTCAATTATAGTGAGTTTCCATATTCTTTCCTTTCTAAGTCTTTTACCTCAAATTTGATGTATGTAGGAAAGGATGCACATACAACAAATGTGCAACATACGACTTGAAAACATTTGGATAAAAATGAGGAAAATATATATATAACGAAAGATTAATAATTGAAAAAAGTTGAAAACATTTTGGCATAAGGAGAAATTAATGGTTTTGAGCAATTTCTCCTTTTGTCACAAGGTTTTCAATAGTTGTCTGCTGCAGAGGCGTCAGAAAGCATCTATCAGTGGGAAAGGGTTATGTCCCTGAAATATGCCCTGTATCTAGAGCTCTGGTATACATGTTTGTTCAAGAATATCTCTTATAACTAACGTAAACCCTTTGTTGTGGGCACTCAACATAACGTATTGGTGAGACAATTCTTTTAAGTACCCACAACATACGGTGCTAAACTCAAATAAGGGTATAAGGACCTGAAATAAAGCTCTAATCTAGAGCTCTCTGGTACACATTTACATTGTATTATTTCTTCTGTTGTAGATATCATGGAGTGATATCAAGAGAAGAGGCAGAAGACATCCTGACAGAGGGCGGGGATGGGGCCTACCTTGTCAGAAAAAGTGATAGAGCTCCTAACGCATTCACATTAGCAATAAGGTAGCACCTTATCAACATTTGTGTTGAGCAAAGAGCAAAATTTATTACTAATAACCCGATATAATAATTTTAGAAGTTGTGTGATTTTTTGTGACTGATCCTTGCAGGGTGAAACATAGGGATCACTTCCCTGTCTGTCTTACTTTAACCCTTTCCCTCATACGCCAATTCTGCAGCAGACGAACATATTTGGTCAAAAAAAAGAAAATCTCGATAATTAAATGGATAACCTATGACTAAAATTTGAAAACATTGTGGCAAAAGGAGAAATTGCATGTTTTCAAAAAACTGTCTGCTGCAGAGGCGTCAGAAAGCGGCTATATGAGGGAAAGGGTTAAACAATGTAACACTTTGAATTGTCGCCCTTTTTTTGGCACAAAGAGCACATATTAAACCAATACTTCACACGCTATTTCAAAAGTTGTCTTCTTTATAGAATGAGTGTAGTGGAGCAGAATTATTCTATTCTGTTCTTAGGAACGAATGTCTACACAGCTATTGTGTCACAATGTGTGGTAAAATTTAGTGATCTGGTGACAAAGAAAACTGTTCGAAGAATTTCGCTGAAATTCCCCACACTTACAGAACTCAATGTGATCTAGGTCTGGGCATGTTCGTTATATCTGGGAAAAATCTATTTTCAGAGATTGTTTAGGTTAAAACCTAAATAATCAACATTTTCACGCCATATTTCTGTAGATCTCTCACCGGCAAATAACGGAATCAGCTAGAAATCTGAAATTCAACCCAAATCTTGTCCGAGATCTAGGGCAAACAACGGTGTTTTTAGATTTTTCATACAATAAGTTTGCATTCTTGAAGAAAGCTTTTAATAGGGTCTCTTGATTTAAAATATTTGACATTACCGAAAACTAGGAAAGTGACGTCATAACGTTATCACTTTGGCGCCAAAACCCGATAATAATGTTCTATTTTTCTTGTAGTTCGGATGCAATCCTGCACCTCTACACTCATTCTATCCTGCGAAACCCTTAAGGTGTCGCCTTTCTAGTAAATTAACTCTCTCCTGAATTTTTGCAAGTTATTGCCCTTTTTTTACTTAGAAATTTTGGTTAAGATTTTGCGTGCAACTAAATTAAGAGTCCATATCTCAGTATTCACTTGATTGATTGCATTGAAACTTTAAACAGCCCTACTCAACTATCACTTCTATGTGGATTATTAAGTTAGATAACTCCATCCTGCATTTTATGCAAGTTATGGCCCTTTTTGTACTTAGAAAGTCTGGTTATAGTTGTGCGTGCAACTAAATTACGAGTCCATATCTGCATTGCATTGAAATAATCCAACTATATCACACCTATGTTGATTAACGAGTTAGATAACTCTAACCTGCATTGTATGCAAGTTATGGCCCTTTTTGTACTTAGAAATTCTGATTAAATTTTTGTGTGCAACTACATTTAGAGACCATATCTTGGTAACCCCTTGATAGATTGTATTGAAACTTTATACACCTTCCCAACCATCATACCTATGTCAAAAATCAAGTATAATAACTCTATCCAGTATAATTTGCAAATTATGGCCCATTTTTTACCTAGAAACTTGTTTAAGTTTTGCATGCAACTAAATCAAGAGTTGATATCCTAGTATTTACTTGATGCATTGCTTCTAAACTTTATACAACCCTTTCCAACTATTACACCTATGTTGATTTTCAAGTTAAATAATTCTATCTTGCATTTTAGGAAAGTTATGGTCCTTTTTGGACTTATAAATTCTGGTTAAAGTTTTGCATGCAACTACATTAAGAGACCATATCTAAGTAACTACTTAATGCATTGTATTGAAACTTTATACAGCCCTTCCCAACCATCACACCTATGTAAACAATCAAGTACGATAACTATATCCAGCTTTAAATGCAAATCATGGCCCTTTTTGGACTCCATATCTCAGTAACCTAAAAAGCGGTGGAATAGTCGAGCACGCTGTCCTCTGACAGCTCCTGTTATTTTTATTTATGCCAACGGCCTCCCCAAAACGTATTTCCTGTACTAATCCTTTCCCACATATAAAATATCTGTATCAGACAGTTTTGAAAATATCTAGGCAAAATCATAGAAAATTCTCTATAAATGAAGGTATAGTAACAGCTAGGGAAGGGTCTATCTTTTAATAATGTCCAGCTGATTCATTCCAATTAACAAAATTCTTTCCCACAAACAACATATCTGAAACAGACAACATTGAAATCATCTAGGTAAATTCACAGAAATTTTAAAATAATTTAAAATATTATGGCAAAATTCTGAGTAACTTCTCCTTTTGTCACAATGCTATCAATGTTGTCTGCTCAAGATGTGTCAAAATGTGTCTGTGTGTTGAAAAGGAATAAAGGTTTAAACAATTAATTTTAAAAATGATGTTATCAAATGATTGGGAATGTTGAAGACTCAAAGACTTATTTATTGAACAATGTCACCATTCCAATATTGTTTTTGACTCTATATTTAAATTTTCCGCATATTTTCAGAGTAAGCAGAGACATAGATAAGATCTTATCTATGTCTCTGGAGTAAGCAACCAAATTAGCATACAAATAATTATGGACAGATTTAATAATGACAAGTTGTACAGATTTATAAAAGGTTAAATTTAATACCATTTAACATGCAAACAGACATCAGCTATTATCATTATGTCATTGCTATCTTGAAGATTTCAATGCCAAACATAATGATTATATCAATCAATGCTTATTTAATCAAAGAATATTGATTTACTGATATGTCATGGAAGTGCAGGCACCTAAAGTACTGTATTTTAACCCTTCCAATATAATACATTTAATTTAGAAATCATATGAATATTCTTTATTTACGAAAGTGATATAATTTAATATAGAGTACCCGGTATGTAGAGTTGAAAATATTGTGACAATTAAAGGGGATAATCTTTTAATTTTGCTCATTTTGATGTTTTCATAATTATGCGTCTGCAGGTCAAATGATAAGAAATTTCTTAACAAGATACATTTTCAGAAAGAACCTAACAGTTACTGCTCCTTTTGCAACACTGTATTCAGATGACTATGAAAACTTCTAAAAAATATATATCATTATTGAATAAAAAGGAAAGGTAGAATTTGCAAAAGAAATTGTTCATTAAAAGCAATTTCTCCTTTGTCACTATGTTTTCAAAATGTGTCTGCAAGTGGGAAAGAGTAGCAGCAGAAGATGTCAACACTAAATTGACATATACATTTTAAGACTTGCTTAAATGTCTGTAACAAATTGCCTGATAATTAATTCTCCTTTTCACAGTCATGTCTGCTGCATTCACTGGACTTTCAAAATCATTGTTGGAAGAGGTAACATTCTAGCTCACAGGACACAATCCCAGGGTGTGTCCCAGGAGAACTAATGTGCTGGCTCCCTGGTAGTTCATTGTCTTTGTCAGAATTATTGACATCATTATAATGATAAAGTTATGATCAGTGTACAATTTATATCTGAGAACTCCAGTGTTGTTTTCTTTCAAAAGATATATTTACCTTTTAACCCTTTTCCACATACAATAAATCTGCTGCTAACGAATTTGTAGATAATTACTGTTGGCAAATTCCCGGATAATCTCTATAAAAGTAGGTATAATTACTGCAAAAAATTGAAAGCATTGAGGCAAATGGAGAAATTGAGCAATTTCTCCTTTTGCCACAATGTTTTAACCCTTTCCCTCATATAGACACTTTATGACGCCTCTACTGCAGATGGCTTTTTGAAAACATAGTGACAAAAGAAGAGATTGCACAAAATGTGCAATTTCTTTTTTTGCCACAACGTTTTCCACTTTTGGTCATAGGTCATCCATTCAAGGAGATTTTCCGTTTTTTGACAAAATATGTTCTAAGTCGTCTGCTGCAAAATTGTCGTATGTGGGAAAGGGTTAAAAAGCCATCTGCTGCAGAAGTGTCTGAAAGCATCTATATGAAGTAAAGGGTTAATTGGTTGAGATATTTGATTCTTGTCTTAAAAGAGTGTTGCAAAAGCAAAATTACAAACAAGGCAATGAAATGATTACAACTTCATCCTTTAGTTATATCTTCATTTTTCCCTAAATTTTTTTTAGATGAAAATCATTGTATTATTGATACTGTACTTGCAATTCTATAAAAGTTCATATTTTGTTTATTTATTTTTAGATACAATGATGGATCAAGGGGATCTTGCGGATCAGCTGTCACTAGTAAGTACTTCTACACTTTGTCAAGTTAATTATTTTCCAAATACAGAAACTTTCTGATGCTTCTGCTGCAGACGACTTTTGAAAACATGGAAAATTGAGAAATTGCACACAATGAGCAATTCTTTCTTATGACACAAAGTATTCAGTTCTATGTTGTTACATGTTGTATACTTTCATTTATAGAGTGTTTTTATATTTTTACCCGGGTGTTTTAAAAGTGGACATCTGATGCAGATTTGCTCTATGTTGGAAAGGGTTAATCCTTACCCACATACAACAAATCTGCATCAGACAACTTTGAAAACAAAATAGTCTAGTCTTTAAAATCGAAAAATCTCTATACTTGAAAGTTTGTTAATTGTATAGAGTTGAAAACATGTTGAGCAATTTTTACATTTGTCTAATTGACAGTTTTCATCTGCCGTAGATGCTTCTGCATGTGGGAAAGGGACTTTTATTAGAAGTTTGATCAACATTTATAAGTTTTGATAAGCATTTGAGTGACCATTAATCAGAATTTGCAAATAAAGAGTTTTATCATTTGAAAAAAAAAAACCTTTCACATTTTGTGAAATCCCAGGGACGCGTCCCAAATTCTTAGTACTTCTTAAGCCCTTTACACACACAGAGATCGTTCGGCAACGATGATCTCCTATAGCACTGAAATAGTTGTTTCTGTGTAAATGCTTTCTATCTTCTATGGCCATCTATAGAGAGATTGGAGTACCCATTGAAAGATCAATGAATACTAAGCCTCCTGTGGCGACCATTGGCAGTTTGCTGACTGCTTGTTTTGCTGAGAAATCAGGTGCGACACTGAGAGACCGAAAGACATCGCTGATGGATCATAAGGAGATTGTTGAGCATTGCTCGGGCGACAGGGAGCCTCTTGAGTATATGTAATAGAGGTTTGTGGTGTTCTTGCATCAGTCTCTGATATTAGCTGTTGAAGAGAGTCGAAGATTAAAAGCAAAGTGCTGATACATGGTGCAATCCTACTAGCTAGATCACCAAGCAATTATACAGAACCAGTTGTCCATTGAAGTTAACAGTCCAAAGGAGAAGGCAGGGGAGGCATAGAAGAAGGAGGCAACAAATATGACGCAAGAAAGAAGATTAAAGTTTGGTGACTTCAGTCATGGCACCATAACTACCTGCGCATGGAGCTGACCTTGTTTAATATTAATAGTTTGTGTGGTCTTCACCAAGTAACGAGACAGAATGAAATATAGTGAAATCAGACATATCTAGCTTCGGGTCAGAAACATTTGGCGTCCATTGAAAAAGCTCTGAGAGATCATCGGGAGATCGATAAGACCGTTCAGCGCTCATTGGGCGCTCCTTGAGAGACCGTTGAGAGATTATTTTGGAGCAAGACAAAACTTTGTGGTGACTGTTAAGATCATTGAGAGACCATGGCATTTTGCTGGGCGCTCATTGAAAGCTCGTTGAGAAATCTGACCATTTCTTCATCGTTCAACGGTCTGTAAAGGGGATATTATTTAGATGAAACAAATGTAGAATATCTGTCTGAAAGAGTGAAAAATAAAAGTGGTTTTAGATGTTTAAGTAAAAGAGTGTTTGTCACAATGTCATTTTAGGATAGGAAAAAGCTATTTCAAAGGAATAAGATATGAAAGAAATGGTCTTTGCACTTTGACACTTTTGTTCTGTGTTCACATGGTTTACTAAGCTTACTGGCCATAGACCTTACCTTTACCCTTTATAAACACTCAACAAACCGTCTGCAGACCGACTCTGAAAACATTAGTGTTTAAGAAAAAATCAGAAATCCCTCTTAAGGAAAGTAAAATAATTTCAAAGATTTGAAAACTTTGCGGCAAAAGGAAAAACAAAATACTGGTTCAGTATAATGCACAGTTTCTTTTTCCCCACTTTGTTCACAATTTCGTCTGCAGCAGATGCAGATAAGGGGCGTTTTGCATGTTCTAAAATCCTTATTTGACTTTAAAACCCTATATTGTGGGTTGAAGGTTTGGTTGGATGATAAGACAGATATTGAGGGGAAAAGAGCTGTATATGCCTCCTTATCTTGACCTCTGAGATGCATCAGCTTGTGTCTGCATGTGGGAAAGGTTGTATATTGTACATAAAAACATTCTGGTTGTTTTAAGGAAAGAGTTTAACAAAGGGTCGGCATTGAAAACAATTGTCTTTTAATAGTCTGAAAGGACAGAATGTCAAGTATCTAGAGAACTTAGAAGCATATTTATGATAATAAATTGAAAACATCTTGGAAAAAGCAAAACTTGCTCATTACCAGCAAATCCTCAATGCCAACAATGCTCTTAAAAGTTGTCTGCTGCAGATAAGGTATCGACATTGGTTTATAAATGTTGAAAAGGTATTATAAGGTAAAGTGTTGGCCTTATTTTAATTTTTGAACTCATTAATAATTACCTTTCTTTCAATTTTGAAAAGCATTATTTAACCCTTTCTTACATAAAGATGCTTTCTTTCGCCTCTGCAGCAGACTATATACTTCTTATGAGCATTTTTCCTTTTGTCGTAAATTATTATCAACAAATAAATAATTGTACTTGAATTTATGGAGATCTTCTATATTATGTTTTGAAAGTAATCTGCTGTTAATTTGTTATATGTGGGAAAAGGTTAAATTATAATGTTTTTACTCATTTTTGATTGGGGTTCAAATCTTTTATGAAAAATAAATAAAATAGTATAAAGACAACTTGGCTTTAAAGCTCATATATAGGTTTGAATGCTGCATTTATTTGTTCTCTATCTTTATCTTGTCAAAGTTAAGTCATTCTAAACCTTCACAAACTATTGCAATATTTGTATCATGTGTAAAAGTATAGTAAAAAAGAGTTTTAAGAAGTTAATTATGTTTTGTATTCATTCGATTCGAGTTTTCAATTGAGCAAGGATTTATTTAATGGGAACGGAAGATTATAAAATTGGATTTAAACAAATGTGATTTATTGTATTTATAATGTGGTTATTGAACTTTAAAAGAATCTTTGCAAATGTCACCGAGTTTTTTAACCCTTTTCCTGATACTGACTGCTCCCTTTCCAAAAATGTGTTCAACTTTGTTCTACATTTCACACCCAATTTTCAAGATGTTGCATTGTCAGAGTTCCATTTTCCTCTATTGTTATCAAATCAGACAAATCTTCTTAATGTATCAAACATCACTTTTAACCTTTCCCTCAAATAGACGCTTTCTGACGCCTCTGCAGCAGACAACTTTTTGAAAACATAGTGACAAAAGAAGATATTGCTCAAAACGAGCAATTTTTCCTTTTGACGCAATGTTTTCCACTTTTAGTCATTGGTTATCCATTTAACTAAAGAATTGTCATATGAGGGAAAGGGTTAATCATTGTGTATGTATTTTGTATGGCCAATGGTACATATCATGCTGACTTAATTTCCTATAAAATTATTTGAGTTGAGATGAGTTGAGTTGGTAAACTTGATGTTTAACCCCCCTTTCCCACATTTGGTTAATCTACAGCAGTCATGATTTTGAAAACGTCTTGGCAAAATTGTAAAAAAAGTCCATGCAATTCTGGAAAATTGAATACATAGAATAAGCAAGAAAAACTCCTTCTGTCACTATGTTTTTAAAAGCTGTCTGCTGCAGAGGCATCAAACATATGTATGAGGGAAAGGGTTAGAACCCCCATACATAGTGCTTTGAAAATTGAAGACATCAATTTAAATAAAACACTTGAATTTATTTAAATGTATGTATCATAATTTGAAGTAAAAATCGAAAAATGCAGCTGAAATTTAGTCTATTATATAAAATTATATAAATATATACTCTACTTTTTGCAGAAATCTTTTCAAAATATGTCAGATGCAGGGTTTTATGCAAGTATTACCATTGCACCTTTGTCATAAGAAGGAAAAAATGTTAACATTCAACTAAACATGACTCAGCCTTGTTGTCAAATATTTGGTTACATCTTGAAACATAGTACCAGATTGGTACAGAGAGATCTTTGTTTTAATTGGAGGGTAATGTAAACAGAGATACAAAATAAAGTTCTATTTGTTTTACATGATCTCTGAAAAGTATAAAATTGTGTGGTTAAGATACTGCATTCATTGAATTGTTGTTTGCAGTGTTGGGAAAACAAATCAAAACATTTTCTTAACTAAAAACATTTAGATAACTAAGAATACCCTAACAAATGGTTTGAAATTTTAATTCAATTTTACTGCAGTATCTTTAAGAATTATCCTATGGTGTTTGTTTATTACGTTACAGTTTAAACAGTTTAAATTCAAACAGCAAAATGTGAAAAGGATTTTTTTATTTTGCAATAATATATGTTCTTCCATTGCAAAATAACACAAGGTTTGCCTAACCTTTTCCCTCATTTATCAACTTTCTTAAGTTTTAATAGAAGACAGCTTATATAAAGAGTATATATGATTGATATTGTGACAAAAGGTATTCTTATTTTTCCCACAATCTTTTTAACCATCTAACTAAAACAATAGTTAACCCCAACAAACTCTCCCCAAAACAAAAACTATACAAAATACAAAATTTACTTTCAATTCATTTATGGTTCCTTGCACATACAATAACGCTTTCCCACATAGGACAAATCTGCAGCATACGGCTTTGAAAACATATAGTGACAAAAACCTGAAAAATCTCCATAAAAGAAAGCTTAATTGTTAAATAAAGTTGAAAAAATTGTGGCCAAAGAAGAAATTGCTCACCTTTGGCAACAATGATTTCAAAAAGTCGTCTGCTGCTATTCTGTCAAAATGCGTGTTGCAGGTGGGAAAGGGTTAAGAATAGACCATTATTGTTTGTAAGAAGATCTAGCTAAATCCTTGTCCTGATACAGACCTTTTTCATAACAGTGCAGCAAACTACATTTATAAACAATTTAAGAAAAGGAGAATTTGCTCAAATGAGCAATATTTCACCTTTGCTCATTTGGTTTTTACTTTGTAACAAAATTATTAAATTTAATTTGTCTAAATATGTTTCATCCTTCTTTCTTAAGACTTATGAGAAGTTTTGAAAACCGATTTCCCTTAAACTATAGTGTATGAGATAAATTGTCAGTGTAAACAGATTATAATCATAAGGTTAATCAATCTCTTGTGAAGTATCCAGAAAACAGCATGAAACAGGGAAAGTGTTCTGTGATTTTACAATTTCATTCTGAACTCTGTAGATTCTGTAGTTTGATTATAAACTGAGATGGAAAAGTTTGGAATAATAGAGAGAGAACGCCAAAAAACATTTTGTTGTGTTTTGAAAGTTTGATAAAATGTCTTTGTAGTTTTGGGTATTATAACTAGAATGTAATAGTGCCCCTCAAGACTTATCTTTTTCTCATGTAAACCACAATTGATACAGACTATACTGTGATTAAAACATGTTAATATGATTGGAAAAAAGGTGATTATGTAACGATGCATACTGCATATGATGTGACTATTGTGATTTCAAATCAAACTGAATAATTATCTGTGGAAAAATTATTGAATTGTGTTAAAAAATGGCGACAGAGGATGCAAATAACATTTCTAACCAGGTGAGAAATTGATGTATTCCCTTTCCCTCATATTGATGCTTTCTGACGCCTCTCCAGCAGATAGCTTTTTGAAAATATAGAGACAAATGGAAAAATTGCTCAAAACAAGCAATTTCTCCTTTTGCCACAATGTTTTCCACTTTTAGTCATAGGTTATACTCCATTCGATTTTAGAGATTTTCTTTTTTAGCTCACATATGCACGAAGTGCAAGATGACCTATTGTGATCACATTTTGTCCGGCGTCAGTCCATCATGTGTTGTCAACATTTGCCCTTGTTAACACTCTACAGACTACATTTTGCATGACAGAACATTTATCTCCATCAAATCTTGGACAAGTTTGAAACT
>JAUELF010266868.1:0-11059 GCA_031471495.1 Clinocardium nuttallii | reverse complement strand
AGCAAGTTCTCCATTTGCCACACTGTTTTTTAATTCTATTCAATAACTATATCAACCTTTGTAAAGATTTCCATACCTTTGCCAAGCCGATTTAAAAGTCTTCTGCTGCAGATTTCCTGTATGAAGGTAAGGGTCAATAGCAAGTTGATCAACTAATAAGTTTTCACCCATTTTATCCCGTTCAAATATGCCTGGATGTTAAGGTCGGCTGCGGAATTGTTGTATTTGGGAAAGAGTTTTAAAACCCTTTAATGCTTTCTGTGAAGTTTAAGCCCAATCAACCCAATAAACCCACTGGTTACAGAGGAGAAGATATTGACGGTTGAATGACTCACACGGGAAACAGGGCAATTTCAATAACTCACCTGAGCACTCTATGCTCAGGTGAGCTAAAATCATCTATGAAGTATATCTTTAGAAATTCGTTTTGATTAATTTAATCCCTATTTTTCATTTTGATACAATGTGTGCAAGTCATCTGCTGCATATGCATCAACATGCATAGATCTGCATGTTGGAAAGGGTTAAGAAGTTTTCTATTGCCTACATTTCATCTCAAAAAGATTTTCAGAATTCTTTATATATATATAGTTCTGATAAAGGGTTAAAATCATTAATTGTTCCATTCATTATTCACATCTTTCAAATTAAAAATGCATGCTTCAACCTTCCCACATATATACTGTTTAAGATGTATTGCTAGAAAGTTTTCAACAGTCGTCTGGTCCTTTTCAGATTTGTTAATCCAGGTAAAGGGTTAATTCCAAAAGACATATATTTAATTATTTGCCTTAATACACATACACAGAAATCAAAATACATTTTAAAGAAAAGAGGTCAAGGCTTAATTAACATTCCATTTTCCTTTTCAGAAATTTTTGTAACAAAAATAAATTATTGTCCCACTCAAGTATGTCTCAATATTTATAAATGGGAAATATTTTGGCTAAAAACTTGACTTGTGTTTATTGGAGCATGACATACAATATCTTGTTTGGTTTAAACCCTATCCCTCATGTATGCGGACACATTCTAATTCCTTTGAAGCAGAATTAAGGCTGGTGAAATGATTGTGGCAACAGGATAAATGACTCATAACGAGCAACTTCTCTTTGTGCCACAATAATTTCAACTTAATATTCAATATTCATACTTTCATTTATAGGGATTTAATTTCCACCTCTAGATGATTTCAAACTTTTCTGCGGAAATATTTTGCGTGTTCAAAAGGGTTAACCCTTTCTCACATATGCACGCTTTCTGATGCCTCGGCAGCAGACGACTTTTAAAAACTTAGTGACAAAAGAAGAAATTTCTCAAAAGAAGATTCTTTTTCTTTTCACACAATGTTTTCAACTCTATTCAATATGTATGTCTTCATTTAGGGAGGTTTTCCCTATTATTGTTGAGATGTTAACAAAGTCGTCTGCCGAGTTCTGTATGATTGAAAGGGTTAATGTACTAAGTATCAATTCCACGGTTCACTCAACTTCTTCTCACTGTGTTCA
This sequence comes from Clinocardium nuttallii, assembly GCA_031471495.1. Classification (NCBI taxonomy): domain Eukaryota; kingdom Metazoa; phylum Mollusca; class Bivalvia; order Cardiida; family Cardiidae; genus Clinocardium; species Clinocardium nuttallii. The sequence goes on along the minus strand of JAUELF010266868.1, from coordinate 9,551 downwards.
ATTTCAAGTCATATTCAATTTTGTACACAGGTTTTTTGAAATAATTTTATTCTTTTTTTTTCAAATAGGATACATTTGAAAATACCAAGGAAAGATAAGGAGTAATTGTACGCAGATTTCAACAACTTTTCAGTTATCACTTGGCATTTTCTTGGGAAAGTTACTTAAGTACAACCGGTCCATTTACCCTGACACAAGCGAGTCATGCAGGAGTTATGCTTACACCACAACCCTGAGTGCCAAGAAGTATGACCTGACCAGGGATTAAACTTCTTTATAAACATATAGACAACATTTTAAGCATTTGCAGCATTTGAGACCTAAATGCTTTTTAACTTATACATTTGACCTCATATGAAAACTTAATACATGTAATATGCAATAAACTGTCCATGTTTTTTCAATTATTCCCTTTGACATTTTTCATAAAATGTTGTCAGAAACTTGATATATATCCAAAATAGCTAGTTGAGTCATCTGATATACAATGTCATATATGCATGGAGAAAAAAAATTGTACCACTGTCAATATTGGAAGTTTGTCATTATTTTTAAGAAGTATAGGGAAAGATTTGAATTACATTAAATACTAAGAAAAGGGAGAATTTCATAAAAAAAGCTGAGGGCTAATTTAAGACTTAGTTTCCTCATTTTAACATCTGTTTAAAGTTGTCTGTTGATGCAGATGATTTAACCCTTTCCCGTTGGAAGACGCATTTTGACTCGATCAGCACAGCAGACCTCTTTTGAATACATTGTAGTAAAAGAAGAAGTTGTTAATAATGTGCAATAACTGCTTTTTATTTACCACAATATATTTAAGTCAGTTCAACTGCTATAATACTATTGATCATTTTAATAGACATAAGTAGGGTGTTCCATTTAAAGGGCCATATCGTAATATCGTTGTTTCGAGAGTACGATAACGCGATGCGATAGTACAATAACGCGATGCGAAACTACGATGCGATATTAATATCGCACTTTCGCATCGGACTTTCGTGATTTCGAGTCGTGTTATCGTACTATCGCATCGCTTTATCGTACTATCGCATCGCGTTATCGTAATATCGACCCTTAGTCTATGTCGAAACCGCGAAACAACGATGTTACGATATGGCCCTAATGGAACATATGTGTTCTATTAGGGCCATATCGTAACATCTTTCTTTCACAGTGGTTTCGACCTAGGGTCGATAGTACAATAACGTGATGTGATAGTACGATAATGCGATGCGAAAGTACGAAAGTCCGATGTGATATTACGAAAACGCGATGCGAAATTCCGATGCGAAAGCGCGATATTAATATCGCAATATCGCATTGTGGTTTCGCAATGCATTATCGTACTATCGCATCGCGTTATCATACTATAGCATTGCGTTATCTTACTATCGACCCTAGATCGAAAGGAGTGAACCTATTATCAATATTTAGCTTCTGTCTAAGTTAAGTTTGGTGAAGATCAGATAGTAAAGGGAGCCTCTATTGACGTTCACAAGCTGTATTATAGCAATTTTGACAATTTCAAGGGCCATAATTTAACTAGTCTTGCAAGGGCGGATGTACGTGGCTGGTTTGCAAAAGGAACTATCTAACTAGTATACTGTATAAGTTTCATTGAGATACAGTCAAAACTGAAGACTTTATCGCGTTCACAAGCACTTGTTTACGGACACACACATGCACGCACAGATGACGGATACAACGCAATCACATAAGCTCTTTTGCCCTTTGGCCAGTAGTACTAAAAACCTAAAAATTCTCCACAAAAGAAAGCTTAATTGTTAAACAAGAGCGCCATGATGACCCAGGATCGCTCACCTGAGTGTTAACAAGATATCCTTGAATTTGACCTAGTGACCTAGTATTTGACCGGACATGAGCCAGTTTTGAACTTGGCCTAGATATCACTAAGACAAACATTCTGACAAAGTTTCAACATGATCAAGCCACAAATTTAGCTTCCAGAGTGTTAACAAGATTATCCTTAAATTTGACCTAGTGACCTAGTTTTTGACCCCACATGACCCAGTTTCGAACTTGTCCAAGATTTGATGGAGATGAATGTTCTGATAAACTTTCATGAAGATTGAAAGCAAAATGTAGCCTGTAGAGTGTTAACAAGGGCTAATGTTGACGCCGGACGGACGCCGGACAAAATGTGATCACAAAACTTCACCTTGCACTTCATGCACAGGTGAGCTAATAAAAAAAGAGGATAACTCAAACCTTTTCCCACATACAATAAATCTGCAGTAGACACGACTTTGAAAACAATCATTCAAAAAGATGGAAGCTCTATAAATGAATGTATGATTATTGAAAAAAGTTGAAATCATCGTGGCAAAAGGAGAAATTGCTCATCTTGAGCAATTTCTCCTTTTGTCACAATGTTTTCAAAAGTCGTCTGCTGCAGATGCATCAGAATGTGTCAACAAAGTGGAAAGGGTTAAAATATTGATGATCAAAATTATAAAAGTGATCAGAATCTAGGAAAGGGAAACACTAAAAGTCTTGCTTGTTTTTTTATTGGAGATTAATTTGTTCAGACGTATTGTAAACAGAGATTATGTTGTGCCATATACATACCAGGGTCTATGTTTGTGACATCTTTGGTACTGAAGTCTACATACTCTGAGAGTGCTATACATTTGTGAGCATTAAACACTCGCTCTTTGGCGTAGGTTCGTTTACATCTTGTACAAATCAGCTTTCCATTTTCACCTGTTTGAACAAATAAATAACAAAGGAGGCAACTGTGAGAAGAGGAGAGTTAGTTGAGTTGTACTTGTGTAACAAAAAAAGATGATTAAATTCTTTGTTTCCTGTTATTTCTTAAATATCCATGACTTTTATATCTCAATTTATATTTCTGATATACGGTCCAATATCCATGACTTTTGCAATATCTCAGAACTATATTTCTGATATAAGGTCAAATACCCAAACTTTTGCAATATCTCAGATTTATATTTGATATACCGGTAAGGTCAAACACCCATGCCTTTTGCAACATCTCAGATTTATATTTCTGATATAAATTCAAATATCCATGACTTTTACAATATCTCAGAACTATATTTCTGATATAAGGTCAAATACCCATGACTTTTTCAATATCTCAGATTTATATTTCTGATATAAATTCAAACATCCATGACTTTAGCAATATTTCAGATTAATATTTCTGATATAAGGTCAAATACCCATGACTTTTACAACATTTAAAATCTTAGGTTGCTAGTTTTGATAAAACAACAAGTACCATGATTTTTGTGAAGGGTTGATATTTCCATAACAACAATTACTAATAATATTTGGACAATCCCATATAACTAATAATATAAAGTCAAATACAGTAAGACTAGTATCAGCTTAATATCTTAAAATATAATAAATGAGAAAACCAATGAATGAGATTTTTCTTATTATTGACAAAAGTTAAAACTCACCATGATTTAATATAACAGCAACATGCCATTAATTAAAACTCACCATGATTTTAATATAACAGCAACATGCCATTAGTTAAAACTCACCATGATTTTAATATAACAATCTCTTTGAAAGAAGCTAAATTGTGTCACTAAGACGCCATTTGACAAGAAACAAAGAATATTAGAAGAACACATAAAATTATTATATTCACCTTTAAGTGGTATGTTCTTTTCGTTTGGATCATATTTGGGTTTAATTGTCTCAGACTTCTTGCTTTTACCAGGGGTTCGACCAGGCCGTTTCCTTTTAAATGATCCTTAAATACAGAAAACATTTATACTTTAATTAACTATTAAAATACATGACGATGTAAATCAGATCGGCAGCAGACAACTTCGAAAACATCAAGACTGAAATACGGCAAATCTCTATTAATTGAAGCATAATTATCGAATAAAGATGAAAACATTGTGGCAAATGGACAAATTTCTTAATAAAAGCAATTTCTCAGATTGCAAAAATGTTTTTAAAAGACTGTGAGGTGTCAAAATGCATCTACATGTTAGAAAAGAGGATTAAAAGCTGTTGAAGTTAAAAACATTGCTAAAATAATTTATACTAATAAAGATACACAATTCAGAGTTTTGTCAAATTTTATTTATTTCCTTATCTAAAACAAGAGGGCCATGAGACCAAGGATAGCTCTCTCACCTGAGAATGTGTCCCTTAAGACAGGATCAATATTTAAAGGATGTTGAAGTATTCTTCTTAATGCAGCTTTTCTTTCCCTCTTAAAGCAATTTAACCCTTTCCCTCATATAGATGCTTTCTGATGCCTCTGCAGCAGAATGCTTTTTGAAAACATAGTGACAAAAGAAGAAAGTGCACAAAACATGTAATTTCTCCTTTTGCCACAATGTTTTCCACTTTTAGTCATAGGTTATCCATTCTATTATAGAGATTTTCAATGTGTTTTGACAAAATATACGTTCAAAGTCGACTGCTGCAGAATTGTCGTATGAGGGAAAGGGTTAGGTGAAACATGTCCTAACAACTAAGGGACCTTTTTCTTTTTTAAATAAAAGAATAATTAGAAAATACTTTATAAAGGGTCACCTTAGGAACATTTCAACATTACTTTGCAGGCTGATCTGGCTCTACATTATTCACACAATCTAATGTGTACCTTTTCCCATGGAGGGGCTTATATATAATATCGTATTGAATAGAGATGAAAACATTGTGGCGAAAGTCAACTGCTGTAGATTCATTTACGATAAATTTGTCTAAGGGAAAGGGCAAGTCTAACACTTTGCAATTTCCATATGGTTTTTACGCTCATTCAAAGCCAAAAACTTTTGAAAAGATTGTGGCAAAAAAAGAAATTATTCAGATTTTCTACACTTATCACAATAATTTGAAATCTATTCAATTATAAAACTTTCATTAATCCTTTCCCTCCTACGACAATTCTGCAGCAGACAACTTTGAACATATTATGTCAAAAAATAGAAAATCTCAATAATTGAAAGGAAAACACATTTTTCACATGATGTATTATTTGGAACATTTGATTATGTATTTTGGGCCAGTGGCCTTGGATTACGTAAATAAACTGAAGGTGATGAATACCCCCAGCTGGTGCTATGTATGAGAAATTCAAGGGGCCTTAACTCATTTAAAAATAATTCCATTGCAACACGCTTACAATATGCACAACTAGGATTCTGATGAAGGGTTGCTGAGAAATAGTGTTCCAAGAAATGTCCAGACCAACGGACCGACCGACCAACCATCCGACCGACAGTCAGATGTGACTCCTATATAGCCCCCATATACTACTATGTATCTGGGGGTATAATAAATTGATTTATCACTTTGAAAACCTCTCAGATAAGACATGTTACATATGGCATATAGGAAGTATAGCTTTGATAAAGAGATGAAAGCATGTTTTCAAAAATTCTCAGTCAGGGTTAATCCTTTCCCACATGTATACTACATATCTGCAGCAAACAACTTTGAAAACATCTTTGCAAACATGTGAAAAGTCTTGATTCATGAGTGAGAGTTGAAAAGGTTCTCAAAAGTTGTCTGCTGCAGAGGCATCAGAAAGTGTCTGTATGAGGGAAAGGATGAACTATTTCCAACATGCAGACGCAGAGGACGACTTTTGAAAACATTAAGGTATATGAGCAATGTTTTCAAATCTATCCAATAATAATTCTTTCATTTCCATATTTTTGCCTTGATGTTTTTATAAGTGTCTGCTGTGGATCCATTTGTGTTACCTAGGAAAGGGTTACCACATACTACAAATCAGCAGCAGATTTGAAAACATTTAAGCAAAAATAGAGAAAAACTGAAAATGAAGGTATAGTTATTGAAGAAATTTGAAAACACTGTCACAAAAGGAGATTATTAGCATTTTCTCCTTTTTTAAAAATGTTTTCAAAAGTCATCTGCTGCAATGGCATCTGAAAGCCTCATAATGAGCAACGTCAAATATACGATACAAGTTAGGGCAGACAATAAAACTACCTGTTAGAGTTTCCATAGCCTTGGAATCTTGAATGACCTCTGCTAGGATATGCCCCGCCCCTTCTAGGTTCAAGTTGGGAGCGTCTCCTTGAAGAATGATCACTGTCTGTTGATTATCAACCTGTAATTAAACAAAACAATCACGTGCAATATGAGATTTACCAATCACATGTTATATATGACAGATTTACCAATCACATGTCATATATGACAGATTTACCAATCACATCTTATATATGACATATTTACCCATCACATATATTATTTGACAGATTTATCAATCACATGTAATATATGACAGATTTACTAAACACAAGTAATAGAAATGACAGATTTACAAATCACATCTTATATATGACAGATTTACCAATCACCTATAATATATGTACAATTTACCAATCACATTATATATATGACATATTTACCAATCATATGTATTATATGACATATTTACCAATCACATGTAATATATGACAGATTTACCAATATCATGTAATAAATGACAGAGTTACCAAATACAAGTAATATATATGACAAATTTACCCATCACAAGTAATATATGACAGATTTACCAATCACATCTTATATATATGACAGATTTACTCATCGCATATATTATTTGACAGATTTACCAATCACATGTAATACATGACAGATTTACTAAACACAAGTAATAGATGACAGATTTACAAATCACATCTTTTATATGACATATTTACCAATCACCTATAATATATGTACAATTTACCAATCACATTAAATGTATGACAGATTTACCAATCACATGATATACAAATGTATAAGATAAGATAAGATATTGGATTCCCCAAACATATGTATCATATGACAGATTTACAAAACACATATATGACAGATTCACCAAAAACATGCAATATATGACAGATTTACCAAAAACATGCAATATATGACAGATTTACCAAACACATGTAATGTATGACAGATTTACCAAACACATGTAATGTATGACAGATTTAGCAAACACATGTAATGTATGACAGATTTAGCAAACACATGTAATGTATGACAGATTTACCAAACACATGTAATGTATGACAGATTTAGCAATACATGTAATATATGACAGATTTAGCAAACATGTGAAGATTGACCAGATCCTATCATATTGTCATTAATTGAAGCAACAAAGATATTGTGACAAAAGTAAACATTGCTCATTAAAACTAATTTCTCTTTTTCTCAAAAGGTTTTCAAATATAAATTACTATTATTATAGCTTTATCAGGGAGGAAGAATTTAGAGTTTTCTGTTTTACACCGCTTTCAACAATTTTTCAGTTATCACTGTGATTTATCCTGACACCAGCAAGTGCTGCAGAGGACCTAGAAAGCGTCTATTTGTCGGAAATTGTTAAGAACTTTAAACCTTAATTAGAGCAATGGTATTATTTTAGTCATTTACCTGAAATATTTCCTTGGTATCTCCCAGCAAAGATTCAGCACCAGGTAAGGCCGTGACTGAAGAAACTTGATCCTCAATGACCTCTGAAAAGTGCACACATACAAACTGATAGCTTAGGTTTAGACTGAAGAAATTGATCTTCAATGACATCTGAGAAATGCACACATACAAGCTGAAAGTTGTATCAATCAGTTTAGATTTTTATAAGGGTAAAAACATTATTGTGTAATGATACGTTCATTTAACAAGAGTTGTCAGAGGACAGCATGCTTGACTATACACCGCCTATTCACTTAAGCATCATTTCAGTTTATTGCTTTTAAGTACAATTAAATCATAAATATACTCTATAATGTAAAAGCAAATGAAAATATTTATAATATCTTTTAAATATATATAATTTAAACAATCAATTGTATAAAAATGATTTAACAAGAATTACGCGTAATTAAATGTCTCGCTGTCCCCAGCTTTGACTAACAATGCAAGTGTTAAAACAAAAAGTTAAAAAAAAAACCGCACAAAGTTAAAAAATACAATACGGTAAGTTAAAAACACAACAAACAAATTCAAGCGAAACGAAAAGTTCAAAAATAAAAGAAATTAGGCCTAGGCGTATGTAAGTTATAAGGGTAAATGCTAGCTTGCACAAAAACTTTAACCATGAACTGTTTCTATATAGAAAGTCACAGTGACCTTGACCTTTGACCTACTGACTCCAAACTGTGTAGGCATCACCAACTTGCTACGAAGTATGTCCATACCAAGTTTGAACATCATTGGCCTAGGCTTATGTAATTTATAAGGGTAAATGCTAGCTTGCACAAAAACTTTAACCAACGCCGACACTGACGCCGGGGGGACTACAATAGCTCCCCTTATTCTTTGAATAGTCAAGCTAATAAAAATCACTTCACTTAGTAAACAAGCCAAAACAAATATCCAAAGCAAGTCCAAAAAAATAGTTGTTGTGGCTTATATTTGACAGTGTACATCATGCTCATCATTTTTTGCTAATAGTTTTTCAAAGAAGTCTACATTTAACCCTTCACCCACATGCAGACACATCTGCAGTAGATGACTTTTGCCACAATGATTTCTACTCTATTCAATGATCAAGTTATCATTTACAGAGATATCTCATATTTTGACAAGATGTTTACAAAGTTGTCTGCTACAGATGTGTTGTATGTAAGAAAGGGCTTTGAGTCTTACCAATTGTAATATCATGCTGCTCCTCTCCTGTCAAAGTCTGATTGAGGGTCGTAACTGAATCAACAGCTGTGGATGTTTCACTCTCCATTGATTGTAGTGGTATAGATGAAGCTGAACTGGCTGCTTTCCCACATTGGTCATTTTTGTGTAAAATAAACTGCTCAATATCATTGAATGATGTCATACAAGTACCGCATATAAAAACGTCCAGTGCCATCTTTGTGTATTATGTATTTTTTCCTGAAAGAGGTGATTTTATGATTCATTATAAATATATACATTTTCTGGCATTTAAAAACATGTGGATTGTCATGCAGCACATAGATACAACATCATAAATTAAAATTCTGTATTCAAACTAGCAAATATGGCAATGGTGTGTCACTGAAATATGATGTGCCGTCATAGAAATTTGATTTCACTTTATTCAAAATGCTTTAGTAGGACGGCATTCACATGCCATTCATGAATTATATTTGTGGAAAAATTGAGTAATTTATTTATTGAAAGTATCTTAATTTGTTAAATATCTCTATATTATGTCTTAATTAACCCTTTCCCTCATATAGACGCTTTCTGACGGCTTTTTGAAAACATAATGACAAATGAAGAAATTGCACAAAACATGCAATTTCTCCTTTTGCCACAATGTTTTCCATTTTTAATATAGGTTACCCTTTCAATCTAAGAGATTTTCCATTTTTTGACAAAATATTTTCAAAGATGTCTACTGTAGAATTGTCGTAAAGGGTTAAAAGTTATACTAGCTATTTGATTTATAAAGGAAAATTATGTGTCAGTAGCCATACCTGGCTTTGGATTGACAACTACATGTAGGAGTATGAGAAAACAGACATCTCTCTCGTCCTTCAGTCTCACTAGACAGGTGTCCCTACTGGTAACATAGCCCGGCC
>JAUELF010266857.1:0-11059 GCA_031471495.1 Clinocardium nuttallii | reverse complement strand
GGAGTGTGGGGCTAGCATTACGACTGTGTCGCTGGTGTCAGGATAAACGGACCAGCATCACTGGTAAATTAAACATGAATCGCCGTGTTATTATTTTATAAACGATTAGTAGTCTGGACATATAGAGTGTCACTTAACACTTTGCGGGTAGTCCTGACGTTGTCTGCGGCGTTGTCAAAAACGGTACCAGTCTACATAGTATTAATAGTGGTCAGAACCTTTAGAAGAGGGCAACTATACACTGTGCGAGTGATGTACGTAACACTTCAGAAGAGGGTAACTATACACTGTGCGAGTGATGTACGTAACACTTCAGAAGCGTATCCATTGCCCGATTGCATATAGTATATAGATCAAAAACTTCCGACAAACAATCTGCTATTAAGTCTCGTCCTTGTTTATACCATACCCGTTTTGCTGAATCCATTACGTTGATGCTTTGATTGTTTGAGGATTAATCTCGTTTTCAACATATGCTAGTCTTCTTCCACCAGTACATCAGTGTTATTTCAAAGCAACTGACTGTTTTCCCACTGTTTTCATTGGTGGAAAACGTTTGACTTGTCAAACGTCGGAAAAAATGTTGTCCGAACATGGATTTGAGCCCACCACGCCTGAATTAACAGCCCGTCTCGCTACTGACTGAGCTATAATAGCATTATTACGTTGATAAAAGAAGTACATCGAAAGCGCCAGATTGGGCTCACATACATATAGTAGATAGCGGTGTATAAAATGGCGTCATTTAATGGAAATAGGCTTTGTGCGATTATTACAGTTCATATCATTGTCCATTTCAATTACATGTTATAATCTGATAGGTTGTCTGTGTCATAGAAAACTAGTTTTCCCGAAGGGATTCTAATAACATTACGAGAATGGCATCGTAGTTTTAAATCGTTTAATTACAGTAAAATATGTGCAACTGATATAACAGTTGAATCGACGAACTTTTGCAATATCGCTTTGTGTATTTTTTAAAAGTAGATATGAATCCTCTTAATTTCAATTTTCCGAAGAGGATTTGATATATTTTATTTATGTTTTGATGCCTAAGAACTCTCAAATGCTCCCCTTTTTTAACGTATAATTTCAAGCATGGTATTCACTTTGCAAAAAAACAAACTTTCCTATTAAAGTTATGATTTTCCTTAATTGCACATATTATTTAAATTATGTTTTTTCATATGCCAATATATAACGAATGGCCTTATTCGATGGGCATCATCTTGGTCCAACTGTGACAATTCATTTCCTTGTCCGTTTAACCCTTTCCCGCATACGATTATTCTGCAGCAAACGACTTTCAAAATATTGTGTCAAAACACAGAAAATCTCCATAATTAGATGGAAAACGTATGACAAAAAGTGAAAAACATTGTGGCAAAAGGAGAAATTGCACGTTTTGTGCAATTTCCTCTTTTGTCACTTTGTTTTCAAAAATCTGTTTGCTGCAGAGGCGTCAGAAAGCGTCTATATGAGGGAAAGGATTAAATTACATGTTGGATTTTGAACAGTTGTCTCTGTAATGGACAGCTATTTTCCCAGAAGGATTCTAATGTAGTTACGAGAATGATATCGCGATTTTGAATCGTTAAGTTATAGTGCTATTAAAAAAGACAACGTTTTGCAATTTCGCTTTATTTTAGTTTCCATTTTCCGCAGGAATTGGTAAAAAATAAAAACAATTAAATACGTTTCGGTGCTGAAGAAGGTTTCTCTTTTCTTACGAATTATTTCAAATAAGATAAACGCTTAACACTTGACAAAGTACATATGTGGGTACACACAACTTGACTAAATTGTGGTATTCATAATCCATCAAATCTATTTCTTTTCTGAACCGCATCGGCAGTATAGTGCTGTTGCTTGCGTGAGACAGGTAGGAGCTTCTGTCAATATGTGTAGATTCTGATAAGACGGTACAAATATACAGGTTGATCTGAATCTACAATGTTCAGAAATGAACCGAATATTTTGAAAGTAGTATGGTGCGGATGTATTATTTATTTATGTGGAAAGGGTTAACATAATCCGAATTCAGTTTACACCCGCTCTTAATTAATGTTAAAAGGAGAGGCACACACTTGTAGCACATACATGACGTATGTTTTGCAGGAGAGGCACACGCTTGTAACACATACATGACGTACGTTTTGCAGCAGAGGCACACACTTGTAACACATAAATGACATAAGTTTTTCCGGAGAGGCACACACTTGTAACACATAAATGACATAAGTTTCGCCGGAAAGGCACACACGTGTAACTGATACATGAGGTAAGTTTCGCAGGAGAGGCACACACTTGTAACACATAAATGACGTAAATTTCGCAGGAGAGGCACATACTTGTAACACATAAATGACATAAGTTTCGCCGGAAAGGCATACACTTGTAACACATAAATGACGTTAGTTTCGCAGGAGAGGCACACACTTGTAACACATAAATGACGTAAGTTTCGCAGGAGAGGCACACACTTGAAACACATAAATGACGTAAGTTTCGCAGGAGAGGCACACACTTGTAACACATAAATGACGTTAGTTTCACAGGAGAAACATACACTTGTAACTAATAAATGACTGTAGTTTCGCAGGAGAGGCACATTGGTGTGTAACTGATAACTGTCGTTAGTTTCGCATTAGAGGCACATACTTGTAAAGGTTATCACTTGTAACAAATATATGACGTCAGTTTCAGAGGAGAGGCACACACTTGAAACAAATAAATGACGTTATACTCGCAGGAGAGGCACACACTTGTAACACATAAATGCCGTTAGTTTCGCAAGAGAGGCAAACACTTGTACCGAATAAATGACGTTAGTTTTGAAGGAAAATCTCTCTCTTGTACCAAAGAAATGACGTTCGTTTCGCAGGAGAGGCACACACTTGTAACGAATGAAAGACGCGAGTTTGGCAGGAAAGGCACCCACTTGTAACAAGTATGTGATGTTAATTTCGCAGGATAAGCACACACTTGTACCAAAAAAGTGACGTTAGTTTAGCAGGAGAAGCACATACTTGTAACAAATAAATGTCGTTAGTTTCGCAGGAGAAGCACAAATATGAAGAAAGTAATTGATGTTAGTTCCACAGGAGAGGCACACGCTTGTAAGGAATAAATGACGTTAGTTTGGCAGGAAAATCTCACACTTGTACACAATAAATGACGTTAGCTTCGCATGATAGGCACACACTTATAACTAATGACGTTAGTTTGCATGATAGGCACACACTTATAACTAATGACATTAGTTTGCATGAGAGGCACACACTTGTGACGAATCAATGACGTTGGCTTAGCAGGAGAGGCACACACTTGTAACAAGTAAATGACGTTAGTTTCGCAGAATAAGCACACACTTGTACCGAAAAAATGACTTAAATAAATGAGGTTAGTTTCGCAGAAAAGCGCACACTTGTACCGAAAAAATAGCTTTAGTTTCGCTGGAGAGGCACACACTTGTACCAAATAAATGACGTTAGAGTCGCAGCGCCACTGCATAAGCACGTATATAAGCAGGTTTAAGGAATTCTTCAAGGTTAATGTTAAAAATTCCAAGCGATCATTTATCTAAATCAAACCTCCTGCTTTACCGGGTTAATTATATCTGACAATGACAACATCCCATTGGAATATCTATGTGGCAGGAGAGGCACACACTTGTAACGAATAAATGACGTTTGTTTAGCAGGAGAGGCAAACAAGTGTTACAAATAATTGACGTTAGTTTCGCAGGAGAGGCGCACATTTGTAACGCATACATGACGTTAGTTTCGCAGGAAAGGCACATACTTGTAACGAATGAATGACATTAATTTAGCAGGAGAGGCACACACTTGTAACAAATAAATGACGTTAGTTTCGCAGGATAAAGACACACTTGTACCAAATAAATCAAACCTCCTGCGTAACCGAGTTAATGATATCTGACAACGAAAACATCCGATTGGAATATCTATTTGGCAGGAGAGGCACACACGTGTAACGAATAAATGACGTTAATTTAACAGGAGAGGCACACACTTGTAACGAATACATGACGTTAGTTTAGCAGGAGAGGCAAACACGTGTTACACATAATTGACGTTAGTTTCGCAGGAGAAGCGCACATTTGTAACGCATACATGACGTTAGTTTCGCAGGAGAGGCACACACTTGTAACAAATAAATGACGTTAGTTATAATAAAAACATCCCATTGTAATATCTATTTAGCAGGAAAGGCACATACTTGTAACAAATAAATGACGTTAGTTATAATAAAAACATCCCATTGTAATATCTATTTAGCAGGAAAGGCACACACTTGTAACAAATAAATGACGTTAGTCATAATAAAAACATCCCATTGTAATATCTATTTAGCAGGAAAGGCACATACTTGTAACGAATAAATGAAATGAGTTTAGCAGGAGAGGCAAACAAATGCTTACAAATAAATGACGTAAGTTACGCAGGAAAGGTACACACTTGTAACACATAAATGACGTTAGTTTCGCAGGAGAGGCACACACTTGTACCAAATAAATGACGTAAGAGAGGCAGCGCCACTGCATAAGCATGTGTATAATTGGTTATTTAAATAGGAATTTAAAATTATCTAAGGTTGAGCACGTTTAAGGAATTAATCAGGGTTAATGTTAAAAATATTTCCGGCGACCATTTATCTAAATCAAACCTCCTGCGTTACCGAGATAATTATATCTGACAATGAAAACATCCAATCGTTCAATGTGTTCTTATTGTTACGCACGCATCACACCTAGTCATTCCCATAGAGGGTCTTAGCATATCGCAGGTTCAGTGTCTCTTTTATTCCTTTCAATGCTGCATTTTTGAAAAATAGACTTGTGAAGCTTTCCAATTAGAAGGGTCAATTGCCAATTTTTGGCATATAATATTTGATTTGGTTAATAATCTGTCAGACGACGATACTAGGTGCGTGGAAAATTTTAAATATCTCTCGAATGTCGGTCTCGCGAGATATCAATTTCACACACCCCTCGTATAACAATACCAAACCCGATACCGCTACTACAACATCATATTCCCTATGTATTATTTATATAGTGATTAAAGTTTGTTTTGTGTTAGTTAATGATTGCGATTCCCCAAAGTGGGCCAGAATTTAACGATCAGTACCAGAAGCATTCACGTATTCTATTTCCTTACTGTCTAACGATGTGTTCCGGAACGCCTACTCGACTTAATCTCTACGAGGGGATTATAGAGAATTGAGTAAAGTCGACATTTATTAAATACATCAATACAAAGGCCACATATTTCTTATAAGGCAGAGATCAAATCCAGTAGGCGTTCGAGGTATAAACCTTTGTGTCGAGCAAGCTTTGTGAAACATGCTTTGGTTAATAGTATGCAATACATATAAATAACAACATCGTCCCTTTGGGCTTATATGTCAACGTTAGATATTTACATAGTTTCATATGATAATATTACTCACATGACATATAGCTATAAAGAATCTGAAATTGCGCAGCCTTATATCCGATGTTTTAAAAAAAACGTGCTCAACGAAGACATTTTCACACTTTGAAAACGTCGTTTCCCCGTATGCGTGACCAAATATTTGGGTACTGCTCACACACTCGACAAGAGAACATGTACACCCTTTTCCACTTGCAGACGCATTTCGAATCATCTGCAGCAGACGACATTTGAAAAGATTGTGGCAAAAAGAGTTATGAGTAGTTCCATCTTTTGCTACAATATGCTTTCTAAATGTTCAATGAATATAGTTTTCATTATAGCGATTCCCCGTATTTTTAGGCTTTTGTGTTTTAATTATAGCTTTCTACAGTAGATTTGTCGAATGTGAGAAAGGGTTCAGTCTCCAGGAAACACGTTCTTGAGAGTGATACGTCATTTATTTTTGTAAGAAACACATTTTACAATCGATGTTAAATATAATGTTATAGAGAATATATACGACAGAGGATTCATCGAGAAAACCAACTTATCAAATACTTTAAACCAGCTCAAATGTATACAAGCCTGCGCAGCCTGGTCAGGATAGATACACCTACCTTGTTCCTCATCACGTCAATCAAGCATATGTGACTCCACTGGAGAAAAACAATGACTTTATAACATAAAATAGGAGAGTAAAAGTATTAAATGTTAATGAAACTTTCTTTTATTTAAGGTGGTTGGTTTTCATTTGACGTGGCAAATTTCAGCACGAAGGAATTACTCCATTTGTTTTGCTGGAGTTTTATTTAGACAGAGTTTCCTGTGTAATTAAAAGTACGTAGTAACTCCGAAAAACGGTTTATTAATTCTTTTGACTTTGGAACGGATGTCTGTTGCTGTCCGCGCAGACTGATCCGGCAAACACATTCCGCCTTAGGGGGATAGAGGTATATAGTAATGATTCCTGAAACAGGAAATCCACAGGAGGCGAAACGTGTATGTCCCGATTAGCCTGCGCGGCATGCTTATGCGGGTCAGGGTCGTCACTTTACGCAGAGTCCATACTGTTGGTTTTCTGCGGCAAGACGGCTTATCTGTTTAACATTTTGATAATTAAAGTATTGACGGTATTTATTTATAGAATATCATTAAAACCAGTCAAAACGTTGCTGCAATAGCAAACGCTCGTATAGATCTGATGAGTTTCGATTATAAATCGTCTGACCTTTGCCTCAGTAAATACAATGTTCGCCTATAAAAGCGTTCGTTATCAAAAGGGGAGTTAACCCATATAATCAAAAGAAATAGAGAAGCGATGACGGTCGAATATTCCGATTGTAAAGTTACGAACTTGAAAGCAAAAACTAGCTGTATAAGTATCGTTCGTTTTCATTGGACAGAAAACACGAGCACCTGCTTATGACTATAAAGTGTCAATTTTAGCGTCAACTCCGTACACAGAGCTTAGTAGTTTGGTCTTATTATAAGCTATTTCAGTAAAATATATCAAAACTTTCTCGTCATGGCGAATTATACCTTAAATAAAAAGGACCCTTTCCCTCATATAGACGCTTTCTGACGCCTCTACAGCAGACGGCTTTTTGAAAACATAGTGACAAAAGAAGAAATTGCACAAAACGTGCAATTTCTCCTTTTGCCACAATGTTTTCCACTTTTTGTGATAGGTTATCCATTAAATTATTCGAGATTTTCTATCTTTTGACAATATACATTCAAAGTCGTCTGCTGCAGAATTGTCGTATGAGGGAAAGGGTTAACGGAACTGTAACTAATCAGATATTCAATGTGGGTAGACTTTTAACAAATCGGATAGGATATCCAATTACCTTTGACTAGATGAAAATGATTCCCTTGGCGCGATTACAGATTTATATACAATTTCGGTTAAATGAGTATTAAAGTATTTGTATGAGAGATTTGCCGGTCATCGCTCACGATAGGATGTCGGTATTAACGGTGATTGTACAATGATACCCATGGGATGTAGTAACTACCTTTGGCGCAATATTTATTCCATAGTTCTTTAAGTTCAAGATAATCAACTCATCCGCATATGAGCTTAGGTTTCACGAAACAATACACTCGGGACAAAGCAACAATTGAAGACACGAAGCACCATGCGCCTGCGTTCAGTATGATATTGAGCTTTCTTGCTCGCAATATATAGTCATTATGAAATAATGGTAGTCACGGAAAGAACAGTTTTCACAAGGGCAGAATGATTGCAATTGTAGTCGTTAAATTCATTAATCCTTTCCCACATTCATCATACCTAAAGCAGAAGACTTTGAAAACATTTACTCAAGCTGTGGAAAATCTCCAGAAATGAAGGTAAACTTACTAAAAATTAATTGAAAACATTGTGGCAAAAGGAGAAATTGCTCGTTTTGAGTCATTTCTCCTTTTTTTATAATGTTTTTCTGTTGTAGATGCGTCAAAATGCGCCTATAGGTGAGAAAGTCATTTATTTCCGAATCAAAGAAGGTCGGTTGTCACGTGATGTGTCCATTTTATACATAAAGCTTTGTCGAGTAGGCGTCTTGTTGTATCTCAGATGTTCGAATCACATCAATAATAAATTGGCATACGATCAAACTAGATGCGTTTATAAGTTAGTGGCGTTAATCATATTTGATATAGTATGTGTATGTTACCTTTTAGGAGGACAGTTGATTGATTGGGGCTTTACGCATTGTTCATCAATTTGTCAGTAATATCACGGCTGCCAATTTACCTACTCATGTGTTTTCTATCTTACTCACACTAGTACACAACCCAACATTCTTTTCCAAGCAACTGGCTGCTTTTCCACATAGACTGTAAGCCCATTGGTTAAAATCGAATTACGCTTGTCGATAATGACTTTTCTAAAACGTCAGAAAGAATGTTTGCTGAGCTGGGATTCGAACTCACAACCCCTAGATTGACAGCCTGCGTCAAAACCGACTGAAGGCGAACATCCACGGCTCTATATACCTGGGCGGGTACGTCTTTCCTGCAGCCTGACGTGCATCACATCGATTTAATTAATCTTTTCAATTACATCTGAAACAGACGACTTTGAAATTATCTTAATAAAAATATGGAAAATCTCCATAAATGAAGACGTCCTTTTTGACAAATGGAAAACGTTTTCAAAAGTCGTCTACTGCAGAGGCGTTAGAAGCGGCTATATGTTGGACAGGTTTAAAGGTTCAATTATTCTTATTACCATTCTTAGATATATCAAGAAAGATACAAGATACAATATTGTATTCAGTAATTAGGCCATCGGCTAGGTTGAACCAGATACCTAAATATATGTCTCTGGTTGAACAGTATACCATGTATATTAAAAGGTTTTTTAATATCAACATATCTATTACAAATAAAAAAGGCATATAATTCATTATCGAGAATATATTTATATCAAAATATTGTTTTTTTCTGTAAAACAGTAAACACAGATATTTTTTTAATGTTGAAATGAAGTCCAAATCCAATGCACCTGAAGCGCCCTATTGCACGTTCATAACAAAACTAATCAAATATGTACAAACTTTTAGAACAAAAAACAGTCAATTAACCACGAGGTTTCATGACTAATTATTAACAGATATACCATACGAAGTATACTATACTGGGGTTTTAAATATTGGTTTAATATATCGGAATGGAAGATATAACGGAGACAAATCGGAACACACCATGTGTTCATTTTTTCATGTGAGACGGACAATCAATATTATAGATTTGATTTTATAAACGCATTTTATCATATGACAATGCTTGTATCCGATTTTATATACCCTCTTTGTATTCATCCGCGAATGTTTAGAAAATGGCTGAAAATGTGTATCCGGTAAACACAAACGTCACGATAGATGGACGAGGTAAAGGGGACATTACCGTTAATAAAAGTTATACAGAGGGTGAAATCTACACAGTTCTGATTGATGGCATTTTAAAACTGATTTGTATAACATGCTGGGACTATTTTCTGACCGCGACAAAGGCTCGCTTGGTAACAAATTTCTTGAACTCGTTTAATAAAACTTCATATGAAATGACAACTCACGTCAGATCCTAAATGTATCACACTGCTATTAACCAATTAACTAACACCTTTCTTTTATTTCAAATATATATATTGGGAACAAAATACACACACAAACGCTTGTTTTCGAAACAGATGAATTTCCGTTTAATAAAACGAGCTGTATTAAGTTAGCACTTTAACCGAATGCTTCATCAGTGAGATACGCGTTTTCAAAGTTTATTGCATGTCGACAAACAAGTATCATATGATCAAATTATCGCTCAATGCCCCATCAATAAACCCAATGTTTACAAATGTCATTTAATTTGAAACGATATTCCAATAGGAATTGATTATGATGAGGAGATAATTGTGTATCAACAACCATCAGCCAATAGTTGGTGACCCGGATATAGTACATTAAACAGTTCAACTTGTAAATACAGTTTGAAGCACTTTTGAAGAAAGACTTCTCATATTGAACATGTTTTCCTTTTTGCACAATGCTTTCAATTTTATTCATTAAAGTTTGTGTAATTTAGGCAAACTGTTTTCAAAGTCATATGTTGCATATTAATTGTACATGTATATGGTACAATGAAAAGCCCGTAGTTAATTGTTATGTTCATCATGATCTCCTGTTGAAAAACGGCATTAACCTTAATCAAATTATTCATCTAACATTCAGGCAGTCGTAAAAAAACGCAATATCCGATTCCAGTCTTTGAAATGTACTTTATACATCAAGTAAAAGGTCATTGATAGACGTATTCTGGAGTCTTCATGCAAAACGACCGTAACTGCAGCTTGTATTGTTGTGACAAACAATGTTAACCCTTTCCTATATTCAGACGCACTTTGTCGGATCTGCAGCAGACGACTTTTGGAAATATGATAACACAATTTATTTATTTACTATGTTTTTACACTTGTTATTCAATACTTTGATTTATAGAGATTTGCCATAATTCTGCTTAGATAGCTTTAACGTCATCTGCTGTTGATGTATTTTAAACGTGGGATAGAGTTTAAGAAGTCAATAACAATTTTCATTATCGGATCATATAGACTGGATTGTTATTAGATGATTGTTTCTAGCTGCTCTTTTACCAATTTCTGACGTAAACAAAACTTTGCTATTGACGAGGTTGAATAAAACATGCATAAATATGATATTTAATTATAAAAAAAAGTACAATTTTTCATGTTTCCAGCATTTGTTCTACAAATGTCGTCTGTTTCAAAAATGTCACAAATGCGTCTGCTTTGTTCGAAATGTTTAGTAATTAAAATCTAAAGATGTCAACCCTTGACAAAATATAAAAAATCTATGATTAAATTCGAAGTAACTTCCTCTCCAAACGTCCCTATGAATTGAAATACTGGGACACTGATCGAATCCACAATCTGACCACAATCTTCACTGTATAGACATCCGAGTTTGCAAGACAGAGATAGAGATTATTCAATTTGTTTTTTCAAAGATACGATTTTAATTCACGAGCCGTCGCGTGAATGGGAGGAAAGTCACGAGTGACTCCTCCCATTCAAAATACGGCGAGTGAATTATATCGAA
>JAUELF010266846.1:0-11060 GCA_031471495.1 Clinocardium nuttallii | reverse complement strand
ATCCTCTACAGTGGCGGCTATAACGTCGTATATCTGGGACCAGACAACGTGTTCACAATGCATCCTCTACAGTGGCGGCTATAACGTCGTATATCTGGGACCAGACCACGTGTTCACAATGCATCCTCTACAGTGGCGGCTGTAACGTCGTATATCTGGGATCAGACCACGTGTTCACAATGTATCCTCAACAGTGGCGGCTGTAACGTCGTATATCTGGGATCAGACCACGGTGAATGCCCTTACAAGCTTATTTTTCTCAGCCTCAATGTGCCAGATATATAATCGATTGTATTTGTTTCAGCGGTCAAAACAACACGATTATATTTCCCAAGAAGGAAATATAGAAATATCGCGTGGTGATTGCTTTCTGTCAAATAGCAATCTTCATCATGCTAATCGTTGTTCCTGCCTATCCCATTTCCCACATGCAACATATCTGCATGTTTTTCCTTTTGCCACAATGTGTTCATATGTCGTCTGCTGCAGAGGTGTTTTAAAGTATTTTACTAAATTTTGATTTGACCATCTTTAGGATTGGAGGGTGGTGTGCAAGTGAACCACCAAACGGACACTGCATCGATTTTATATTCCGTGCATTACTAAACTTTCACGTTTTGATTTAATATACATCCATTAAGTATAAAGCTAAAATACGTTTGAACTTCTATTCTACGTAATCACGCGTTTAATGCTTAGGCTTATTTATAAGAGGTACGTTACAAGAACGCGGACATCCTGGTATTTTCAGATCAGTTCTTTCTATGATTCATACGCAATATGACATATATGCAGCATGCGACTTTGGAAACATATTTGAACAAAAGGAGAACTTACTCACCAAGATGAGTGTCAGAATGTCTTTAAGTTTATTCAATAAATGTACTTTAATTAATAGAAATGTATAGAGATGTTTCAAAGTTGTCTGCCGAGCCCCGGAAGCTCAGTTGGAAGCGACGCGGGCTGTCAATCCAGGGGTTGTAAGTTCAAATCCCAGCTCGGCCAACATTCTTTCCGACGTTTGACAAAGGTCATTGTAATCTGCGTCATCCGTCTTTCACCAATGGGTTGTTTAACAGTCTATGTGGCTAAGCAGCCAGTTAGTTGATTGGAAAGAATGTTGTGCGCTGTACTGGTGTGGTGCCGTTATGTGACTGAAAACTTGTTGAAAACGGCGTTAAACTCCAATCAATCAATCAATCAATCAATCAATTGAAAGTTGTCTGCTGCAGACTCGTTTGTATGTGGGAGGAAGACATTTAAAGTTTGAACGAGATGGGGTTTGAACCTACAACTCCTTCATTAGCAGCCCGTGTCACTACCGACTGAGGTACAGGGGCTCGAGGCTTTATACACTGCAGCTTTTCAAACAGGGATTGGTAAGGACGTGTCCAGACTTTGCAGATTGATCTAGATCGTCATTGATCTCGAAGTATCGACTGTTTTCGTGTGACGTGGCACTATAACAATTTTCTTTTCCCATAAATGTCACGATAAGTAATTGTATTTTACAGTTTGTGAAAGAAGCGTGTACTTCATGTCAGAAGCCATGAGTATACATGTATATTGAAATACGTCCCTTCTGTGATACCTATATAGAAGTTTTCTTTTTTAGTACAATGTGGGAAAAGAAGAAATTGTTCTGCTTCATATTGTATTCTACCTTGACTTTCTATCTACGTAATCATTTTGCTGGATTATATTTCCTGTTCTTCAAATGATAATTTATCTTTGAAGAAATCTATAATATAATAATGTAATTGGTATCAGTATTGTTACGAATAAAGCAAATGCAGCGAATAAAGTTCACACTCGTAAAATAATCAACCAGTAAAGTGATTTGAGAAAACAAGTATTTAATATCAGATTGCATGAAACCTAGCATCATGCGAATTTTCAGTGTTTTCTTTTTGGTCATTGTACTCTCATTTATTCCTTATTTTCATCATAGCCATGGTATGGCTTTGTCGTTCACATATTGAATAATACATTATTTGGTAATTTCTCTTTTCTCGTAATTGTTTTCAAAAGCCATCTGATGCAGTGACATCACATGTCATCAAAAAGCCAGACAAGCCGACTGCCCAACTCTTTTTATTCCTAATAAGGCTTCTAGATTTCAGCAGTCCAGCGCGAAACCCAACAGCGTGGACCCTGCGTAAAGTATCGACCCGGACCAGCCTAAACATGCCGCGGACAGACACTTTTCGACTCCAGCAGATTTTCTGTTTCAGCAATCATTAATATATACCTCTTTCCCCCTGAGACGGTATGTGTCGGCCCGGATAAGTATGCGCTGACTGCGCAGGCTTATTTGGGTCGATACATTACGCAGAGCCTTCACTGTATGTTTTCTCGTGGAACGGCTCATATAAAACGTAAATTGACACGACATGTCACCTTTTGAATAAGCAATAAGCAAAGTGCTTATGAAAGAAAGATTTATAATATATAAACACAAACTTAAATACATATTGGTTACGTTAGTCTAATCATTTCTTAAATTGTTTATGTATTTATTTCTTGCTTTAAAAGATGTATTTAATATATGACTATAGACGAAATAGGTCGGCACACTCCGGGTCAGCCTGGGAAAGGGATAACGTCCCATGTGACGTATGGAAATGTACATGGCTGTCAACATTGACACCGTCTATTAATAAATATACATGTAATTGACACTTTGTCTACTGTTGTCCTGTCTCCGACATTCTGGCCGTTCTCTACCCTGTAAACAATGTTTAAGCATTATACTATGTTACTTACTATGCGTAATTATTGCGGCTAGCACATTGTTATATTTCTCTTCTGACCTCAAATACAATAATGTGCAAACAACAAAGACTATGTCAAATCGTTGTTAAAAACATCACTCAAGAAACATCAGGTAAAGTACATGTATTAAATTATTAAGAACATAGTAGCCGAAGCTAGACTATGGCTGCGAGGAAAAGGGTAAGATATGTATTGCATTGTAAATTGATGGATTGAACACTACTATCAATATCAGAACTGTGTAATGTTACCGATGTTCATTTCGGACACCTGTCTGATTCACACCAGTGTATGGACAGTATCCCTTTAGTTAATTCAGGGTAATATCGGACCATTACTCGTCTATTCGGACACTCGTCTATCCGGACACCTGTCTCGTTCTCACCACTACATGGTCATTATTATGGTCGTTTATTCAGGGTAAAACCAAGTGTAGTGACAAACTTCACAAAAACAGTGAGATAATTCCTGTTCTAATCTGAATGAATTCAATATAATATAGCTATGCTGTCCATATAACCTCATTCGCCTAGTTGGGTTTGTGAGGACGATATGGTTCGATGGCTCATGATGGCATTTTAAGGGGGAGATAATACGAAAACCGTTAATTTGTATGACTATTTTTAACCGCATGACACAACAGGAAACTGGTTACCTATCCAAACTCTGGTTATACAGTGTGCTTGTGAAAGGGGACCACGGTCTAAATAGAGATTTCCCGTTTCTGGAGCCGAATATGTCCGATGGAACTTCTGAGAGTATCTTTATATGAGCAATGACGCTAACGTGATACAGAAGGACCTGTCTATAAAGACCACCTATGTGAAACACAACACACTGGTCTTTAATGATAGGTGGTCTTTAATGACAGGTGGTCTTTAATGACAGACGGTCTTTAATGACAGGCGGTCTTTAATGATAAGTGGTATTTAATGACAGGTGGTCTTTAATGATAGGTGGTCTTTAATTGCAGGTGGTATTTAATGACAGGTGGTCTTTAATTACAGGTTAATGTTGTAGAAAATGAGTAATTGGGAAAGTAAAACAGTGGTTGCTATTCCAAAGTGGTCTATGTGACTGGTTTGACTGTAATTACAACGTGGGAAATAGGACCTGACTCTCCATTCAGTTTGAGGATCAGACCTGGCTCTCCATTCAGTTTGAGGATCAGACCTGGCTCTCCATTCAGTTTGAGGATCAGACCTGACTCTCCATTCAGTTTGAGGATCAGACCTGGCTCTCCATTCGTTTTGAGGATCAGACCTGGCTCTCCATTCATTTTGAGGATCAGACCTGACTCTCCATTCAGTTTGAGGATCAGACGTTTCTGTAACCTTTTGATGTAATCATTTGCGAACAGTGAACACATTTGGATCTACACTGGTCGTAATAACCTTAACCCTTTCCAACCTGCAGACGCATTTTAACGCAATAGCAGCAGACGACATTTGCAAACATTCTTACCAAAGGTGAAGTTACCCATGATGAGCCATTTCTCGTTTGGCCAAATCGTTTGCAACTTGATTTAACTATTAAGCTATCATTTATGGAGCTTTTTGTTACTAAGACTAAAAATCGTCTGCTGCAGATGTGTTTTATGTGGGAAAGGGTTAAGATTGTTTTTGCAGAGCGCCGCTCAAGTTAACTTAAACACTTTTAACGACGTCTGTTTTCCATGTGTCTACATGTCTCGTACAGTCAAAATGATGAAAAACGTGAAATCGTTGCAAGTGAATGAAGATTTATTGTCTAGTTAGCATTTAACGTTGGAATCAAGTGAATGAAGATTTATTGTCTAGTTAGCATTTAACGTTGGATTGCATCTCGGTTCGGATGGATCATCCCTTTCCCATATACAACACAACTGAAGCAGAAGACATTGAAAACAAGTAGGCAATAATAAGACAAAAAATCTCTATTTGAAAAGCATTATGAGCTAATTGACCTTTAGCCACAATGTTTTCAGAAAGAAATCGTCTGCTACAGATGCGTTAAAAGGTGGCTACAAATTTGTAAGGGTTACCAGCCTCAAGAGAAGTCTAATTTTAGAACGTGCGTACTGTGGTTGTTATGGTTTCGGTTGATTATCGATACTTGTGAGGGGGGAAGTCTGGGT
Source organism: Clinocardium nuttallii (assembly GCA_031471495.1). Classification (NCBI taxonomy): domain Eukaryota; kingdom Metazoa; phylum Mollusca; class Bivalvia; order Cardiida; family Cardiidae; genus Clinocardium; species Clinocardium nuttallii. The sequence continues at coordinate 6,169 of JAUELF010266846.1, read as the reverse complement.
TTCCTATATTCCGATATTTACTTTATCAATACTGACATTAGTGGCACATTTTAAAAATATCTATCTCACACTAATGTGAACATTAATTGATCAAATAAGTATGTCTTCAATGTGTTTTCGAGAGATGTGTGCTGTTGTTGCATCAAATACGTCAAATACGCGAAAGGCCTAATTGTTGAGTGAAATTCTGTTAGCTTTTCAAAACTGAAAGGATATTCATACAACATATGAACATAAAATAATTCAGATTCTTTCTAAGCGAAACTCAATTGAACGCAGACACTTGAATACGTCATTTTTGCCAATGCTCTCAAAATATTCATACTCGTATATAATATAGTCTCGCTATGTAACCATCCTATTGCTCGCCAAAAAGTTAATTATGCAAGAGTAAACAAAATCAAATAACAAATAATAACGATCATACGAACAATAACGAGTGTTCCGCGGCGTCTTATAGCCGAGTCTAGATGTCCGAATTGTATATTCACTTGTCCACGGTCAACTAATTCTCACAATAACCATACAGCACACGTCTTAGGTAAACAATTTGAAAACATCTTGGGAGAAAGTACATGTTCTAACTTGCCTATACACAGAAAAGTATTACGACTTAATGTCTACTGTAAAAGTGAAACTGTTCGAAAATCAGTCGTAAGGAATTTGTACACCGTTTTGATTCAGATCCGCCGGCGCATCAGCACAGTCTGACTTGGTTCTGCACTGTGCGCCTATTAAGCACAGCAGGTTTCAAGACACGGATGCTAAGGCAGGACTGTTTCCACACGTGTAATAATTACGTTCGCAATTGATTTCCGTGAAGTCTTCAGCAGTCCAGTACAACTTGATATTTGGAACCAATACATGAATAATAAATCAAAATACTTTGTGAGCTAGAAAGATTAAACCGTTGTTGTCCTCTTAAAGCTTTCTCTATAGCCTTTGGCAATAAAGTCTGACCCGAACATATTTTGGTAGGGACAAGTAACTCAATACTACATTCTGATATAAACAACGTCACGTAAACAACGTTTGTCGGAGGTACAAATACTTACAAATTAGATACGTTTAACTCTTTCCCATATACATCACATCTATATAAGGGGAAAGTGTTATTAGTGTAAAGAGTTGAATCATTGATGCATTTTGACACATTGCTGCAGACGACTTTTGAAATCATTTTGGCAAATGGATAAATTGTTTATGATGAACATTTTCAGCTCATTAGCAACAATTACTGTCAACTGTGTTTTATAATTATACCTTCATTTAAAGATTGTGTCCAGTTTTGTATAGATGTTTTTAAAGTCTTCTACTACAAATGTGTTGCATGTAAGAAAGGGTTAATGGATAAGCATAATAATCTCGTTCCACGAAATAACGGCCAAAGCCCGTCCGGGAAATAAAGGAATCGTGGCAGACAGTTGTCAATTCAAAGGTTAATGCATCACAGTATAACATAACTCAAAGTTATGTAACGCTTTTGTTTTCCTTGTCAAAGAAATAGAGGTGGATGTCTGTAGTATTCGGCTACAGCAAAGCCTTTCACACTGTTGACTATGTTGACTATGTTTAGCTCGTCTGAATTTCGAAGAAAGAAATGTGATATCCTTGGCGTTGTCGAAGTTGTCTGCGCAGTCGTCACTAAACATTAACCTTACCTCATACAGTTATAAATATTCAAATGAAACTTGGCATATGTTCCTAAAAGCAATACGCATGTCTATATCAAGGCACGTGCCGTTGGCTTTAATAATGATTCTGTTATGCCCCTTTTTGGAGTTTGAAATTCATACACAAGTTTAAGCTTGCCAATTACTCAAACACCGTTCGACTTTTTAAATGAAACTTGCTACACATGATCCTAGGTACATTGCGCATGTCTTTACCAAGTCACATAACTCTGGCTTTAATGATTATTCAGTAATGCCCCTTTTTCGACATAGAAAAAAACAGACGAAAGTTGGCGTTCTTGTTGCCCTCTTAATAGATCCGGGGTCCATGGGAACACGTACAAGTTAATTTTCTTTGAACTGTGAAGATCTTAAGGCTTGTTAGAATATAAGACGGATTAGTAGTACAGGGTGATCCTAACCTTCACCAACCGTTAGTTTAATGTTTCTAGGCACGCGCATATCACGCTAAAAGCAATTCTCTTGTGTCAGGTTGGAAATTTTGTTCGATGAAGATTTGTTTAAACCATTTAATGGAGATGAAATTTCAAGAGTCATCACCTTTGCCAAATATATGAGTTAACACCTAGACAATTGATGAATAAGTTGGATACCGGTTTTTTAACATTCTGGAAAACGAAGAAATTATACGTCTGCAATAGGGAAAGGGTAATAAAACAGTCTAACAAAGTGGAGTGATTTGCTTATTAATATCATGCAAATAGAAAATAGACTTTATGAAATAAATCCAACGTCCGTCGTTCGTTCTCTTGTTAAAAACTAAACGTTCTATGCTATGGTAACAGAAATTCATGAAACTGAGCTGAAAAATGAAACAATTAACATGATTCACATCAATCAAATCAACTAAGTGATGTGACCCTTCTCACATTATTGGCTACTTTAATCTATCGTTTGTTCAGACGTAAAATTATGTTTGTAAAACATAGACTCTTTCAATTAGTGTGTTATGAAAGAGTGAACAAAAACACGTGATGCAAACTCAAAAATCATCTGTTTTAAACGCGTGAGATGTCTTCTGAACCAGAGAAATGGTTAATGTAAATGCAAAAAGAGAAACACTCATTGTTTGAGAGAATTTAAGAACTTTGATTATGAATACCCATGTACGACTGTTAACCTTCTCCCGCATACAACAGTTTTTAAGCAATCTAGGCATGAATGTGAAAATTATCCATAACAAGAACGTATAATGATTCAATCTAGTTGAAAAGATGGTGACAAATCTAGTAATTTCTCTTCACGAACAATCTCTCCATTGGCAAACACTTTTTTTTAAAAAGTTGTCGTCTGCTACAGAGGTGTCAAAAGCGACTATATGTGGTAAATGGTAAAAGAAATAAGTCAATGTTTGACAGAATCTATATTCACGCTGTCTCTCCAGCCCTTTGATACTGAATACACATGTATGACGGTTAACACAGCACCCTGTCAAAATAATGTATGACTGCATTTTTCAACCCCTGTCATAAATAACATGACCAGATAAAACCAGACGCAACCTCACACCAAAACAAGGACTGGGCATAAATTATACAACCAAGCATCCCGTAGTTAACGGTCAGTCTGTCACAAAAATGACCACTCCATCGGTAAAGCGGAATGTAGTAATCACGTGTAATTTTATCCTTGTAAAGGTTCTAGTCGATATAAGCCGTCCCGCGATAAAACCAACATTGTGGACTCTGCGTAAAGTATCGATCCAGATCAGCTTAAGCATGGCTAACCCGGACAGACACTTTTCGCCTCATGTGGATGTTCCGTTTCAGGAATCATTACTCTATACATACCTCTAACTCCCTGAGACGAAATGTGTCGGCCCAGATCAGTCAGGGTGGACAGCGCCGGCTGATATTGGTCGATACATTACGCAGAGGCCATTCTGTTTGTTTTCTCGCTAGACGGCTCATATACTTTATGTTAAAATTAGGCAAACTAGTTAACATTTCCCACATGCAGACACATTTCGACGCACTAGCAACAGACGGATTTGACATCATCGTGACAAAAGGAGAAACTGCTCATAATGAGTAATTTCATCCCCTGCCACAATCTTGTTCCTTTTAAAGCCATCTTACATGTATTTATATATATATAAAGACATTTTCCATACTGCTGCTTTTTAAATCATCGAGACAAAAGGATAAACTGCTCATTATGAGTAGTTTTAATTTCTGTCACAAATGGTGTTTTTTTTTTATAGATATCTTACTATTATTTAAATACATGTATAGACATATTCCATATTATTGCTTGGTCGTTGTCTATGTCGCCGGCTGAAGATGCGTCCACATGCGTTGCCATGTGGGAAACAGTTTATCATGGCAATCTGCCGTATCTAAAATAGCTATATATCGAATAATCCATGTACATACTGGTGTGTGTTCATTTCAACAGCAATACAGTAAGTTAATAAATAATGAGTTCGATAAATCCAGGATTCAACGCGGAGGGATGACGCGCTTATTGCCGACATCTCCTTTATTCCCGACATCCCCTTTATTTCCGACCCTTTATTCCCGACATCCATTTTTATCGTGCAGGTCGGTAAACATGAATATTTACCGAAAATGAAACACTTTTTTTGTGGCATGAAAAAATGTGCGACATGTCAATTGGTAGTGCGCATGCGCGCTTGTTTAGTTCATGACAATGTCAATGTCACATTCATTTGTATTTCATAAAGAATCAAAACCTGTTGTGCTCGCTTGACCTTGGATACACAATTGTACTAGCTTGTGAGTATTCTTATTATGCTAATTGACTTAACTTAATTATTCCGAAAGTTTCTTTTAAAGTTTACAATACATGTGTTTGTATAAGAGCTACGATGCCAACGTTATCAGAGTTTTTACAGTGGATTGTTCATAAATAGTAATAATAATAATAATAATAAATAAATAAATAAATTAAATATTTATTTAAAGAATTAACATATTTTAAAAGATGTAATTTGATGTACAAATACAATCTTACCTAGAATAAAAGTAGAGTATATATCTAGATAACTGTAAGTTCTATGAAGTAATACATTTCACTAGTTACTAGATGTCTTCATCAAGACTCAACAAACAAGTCTTCATTAAGAAGAAACACGAAACAAATTATTTGTTAGATGTTAGATAAAGATATAGTTTCCTTCATGATCACCATAAGAGCTATTTACGCTCCTTGTACAGCCTATAAGTTAAAATATCATTTTTACATTCTGAAAATATGAGGAAAGGAGAAACAAGAAGTTGCAATAATCATATTAAAAAAAAACAACCGTGTGTGCATGTTAAACAACAACAAAAAGATCATACTTTTGACAAAGTAAGATTTTGTTTTGACTTTCGCGGAACTGCTAGGGCACGCCTATAGTACTTGTGTGTTTACCAAGGGATCATGAATAAGTGAACTTTCGCTGTGATATAACCGAAAAATGTTGAAAACGGCGTAAACCCCGAATTAATTAATAAATTGGCTATCTTACCATAGCCACAGTACAAAAGTACAATTTGCGTTTTTAATATTGGAGAAACAGTTAGTTTTTTTCCATGCTCGGGTTTCGAGTCTCAATCGTGCTAACATCACACTAGAATCGAACAGACGCTAGAGCAGATTATGATCTTGCTGCACCTTCAAAGTCTTATAGATATGTCAGGGTTAGCCTGCGCGTCATGGTAAGGCTGATCCGGGTCGATACTTAACGCAGAGTCCACAGTGTTTATTTTCTCGTGGAACGGCTAACATGTTATGGGACGACCTTTGTGACTTTGCCACAAGAGAGGATACATCTTGATTCATCTGCATCAGAGGAATTTTGAAAACATTGTGACAAGAGAAAACATTTGGCACACTGTTTTCAACATGTTTTTAGTAATTACACTTTCATTTATACGGATTGTGTTCATATTTTGTCTGGATGTTGTCAATGTCGTCTGCTATAGATGTGTTGTATGTGGGAAAGGTTTAATACATTAACTAGCCGGACACTCATTCTTTAATCCTCTAGGGAACGATTATGAGTAAACACCTGACATTATATAAGTGTCAATTATATCAATGTTTCTTTGACAAATCGTTATGAAACTTAAGCATATATGAGAATATTATATATATGTTGAGATTTTTATATTGTGACGTCAGTATTTTGTTTTATTCGTGTCCATAGCGATATGCGTTGTAAAGACCCGGCGCATGTATATCTTATCGTATTTAATTTGACGATGAACCATATATATATATATATGTTCTAGTCAAATGATAAAGCTTCTGTTCTGTTCTGTTCTGCATATTATGACACAACACAAGAACTGTAGTCACACTGGTTTTACGCTAATTTACCTGTTATATGAACTCGTTCCTGAGACTCAATAAGTCCCCTAATAGCTGGACGCAGTTCAAATGTTATTTAATTATAAATGTAATTTAATTATAAATGTAATTAATTGCGAAAACTTTAACCCTTTCCAACATACAGCAAATCTGCA
>JAUELF010266835.1:0-11060 GCA_031471495.1 Clinocardium nuttallii | reverse complement strand
AGACAAATGACGCATGTCGCATTGACTTTTGTCAAATGTCGGAAATAATGTTGGCCGAGCCGGGATTCGAACTCACGGCCCCTGGATTGCCCAATAGGAGAAGTTGGTTCATTATTTCATGTTTCAGATAAAGCATTCTGATTCAAATTGAAACAAATTTACTAGTAAAATAGCTTCTTAGAAACTTGGACATTTTGATCAATTTTGATGAGTTCAGTTGTTTTTAAAGGCCACCTGTAATTATCAGTGAGTCAGTGACCATTACGTTTTAATTGGTTTGAAAATGAATAGTTATGCCAGTAAAATAAGCCTGCAATATCAATGTCTGGAAGAAGTGACCTCTATATGTAAACACTTACTTCAAAATTATATCCTGCTTTCTTTGAATGTCATTCTTTGATTTATTTCTTGTAGACAACTTGAAGTGGCTAGAAACCTAATTTCTTCCGAGGTCTAGATAAGGAAAAGTGACAATACAGCTCTTTCCCCCCGCAATATCTCTCTTATTGTTTAACCAAACCCAATGATGTGGGTACTCAAAAGAATCTTCTCAACAAGTCAATTCTTTTGAGTACAAACAACATAGGGCTAGAGGGTCAAATATAAATTTTAGAACATACAAAATGAATCTTATCTAGAGCTCTCTAGAGTTTCTAGGCCCTTTCCCTCATATGACAATTCTGCAGCAGGCGACTTAGAACATATTTTGTCAAAAAATGGCTAATCTCTTTAATTGATTATTGATGACCTATGACTAAAAGTGGAAAACATTGTATCAAAAGGAGAAATTGCACGTCTTGTGCAATTTTGTCTTTTGTCACTTTTTTTTTTAAAAAACCGTCTGTTGCAGAGGCGTCAGAAAGCGTCTATATGAGGGAAAGGGTTAAATCAGAATTTGGTTGTAATAGAAATGTTCCCCTATTACCCCTTGGGAACATTTATTCTTAACCCTTTCCCATATATAATCCACCTGCAGAAGATACATTTGATTCACCTAGAAATGAAAGTGTGATTGTATTGTAACACTTTGAATATTTTAGCAAAAGGAGAAATTCAGATAGGTATCTTTTGCCACAATGATGACTTTAAAATCGCAGCAAATTGCGGAAACGTTGATCCTGATGATTTATCAATTTATGTTACATCATTTGATTTTATGCTTTAATTAAAGAAAATGATCACTTGGAAATTCGGAGTATAAAGTTATAATTGAATGGGTATAACCTATGACTAAAAGTGGAAAACATTGTGGGAAAAGGAGAAATTGCACATTTTGTGCAATTTCTTCCTTTGTCATTTAATGTTTTCAAAAAGGCGTCAGAAACCTTCTAATATGAGGGATAGAAATAAATCTCTACAAATTCAACCAAATCATGAATGGTACCGTATCACCTAATGACTCAATAGCATAACAGAGTCATCAATCAATTTATCTCCAAATCCTTGAAAACAGTTTAAGTGCTGTAAATATTCAGTCCATGACAATGCAAGACTTTAGTCAATTTACATCTGACACTTTCAACTTCTTTGATCCTATGAAGTGAATGATGGCTGATCTTGGAATTTATTGCTTAGTCCATCCATAAAATTGTGAACCATTTACTTATGACAAGAATTTTGAATTATATTTTGAATTTTGTAATTGCTTACATGCAGATGCATATTGATGTGTGTCTGCAGAAGGCTATACTTTAAGAAAAGATTGTTGTGAAAGGTGTAAATGCTTTAAGCTTTAAATTGGCTCGATGTATACAATGGTATACAACTAAATTGCAGCAGACTAGACTTTGAAAAACAATCAGGCAATGTCATGCAAAATCTTTATATATTAAAAAAAAAGAAATATTATTAATTAAAACATTTGAAAAGTCATCATGTTCATAATGAGCGAATTATACTTTTGCCACAATTTTGTCAAAAGTTGTCTGCTGAAAATGCCTCAGAGTATTAAAGTCTGCCAGTGGAAAAAGGTTGAGATAGTTCTTAACTGAGTGTAGGCCCATAGACCGCCCAGTCACTTCTTCATCATTTGTCTGGCATTGTCACACATTCCGGGCTATATAATTCCTTGTTTCTTCTAACACTTTTGGTAAAGGGGCATCTTAACTGCATTGTTCTTGGAAATCCAAAAGATGTAAAGAATGCTAAATGCGAAGCGCAGTCCTTAAATTTGGAGTTCTGAGTGTAGGGGATTTGACCCAGCAAGGCCTGCAGAGAATGCTGCCAGCTTAATTAGCAATTAAAGAGCGTTCAATCAGCTGCTCATTGTGTAGAGATAGTTTAAGATGTTTTGTCTGTGAGTGGAATATTAAAACAGGGCTAAGATAATTGATAGGTCTCTATTGGGATTATATTAGTGATATGGTTTGAAAGCTGGTTATTTATTTGTATTTTGTCCCAAGTCTAAATTTAAGGATTTATTATGGGCATCATGCAGTCCATTAATTGTCTAAATTTTATGAATTGTTCACACTGAAAAACAAAACCAAGACAAAAGAAACTTTAACAGATAGTTCTTAATTAATCCTTTCCCACATGCATCAAATCGGCAGCAGAATAAACATCTGGGCAAAAAGATATAAATCTTTGAATATAAGAAGGAGTTGAAAATATTATCTCAAAATTGGAGATACTGCCCATTAAGGGCAACCTCTGATTTTGCCTAACCTTTTATCCTTTTCCTACATATTGACGCATCTGCAGCAGGCAATTTGAAAGTGAGAAATTGATCAAAACAAGCAATTTCTCCTTTTGCCATTATGTTTTCAACTTTTTTTAGTATTTAAACCTACAATTAATTAGAGATTTTCCATATTTTTGAGTAAGCATTTTCGCTGTATGTGGAAAAGGGTTAAAATGTCTGCTACAGATGCATCAAAATACATGTGCAAGTTGTAGACATATGGTACCTTAAAGTTTCATAGTTTGAATTGTTTTGAAGCATAAGTTAATGATTACTGTCAATGCTATTTGAAAGCTACTTAAAATATCTTCTGGTCATGCAGCTACAAGCAAATTCTCTGTTAGTTCAAGTACACCTTCCAATGTTTGTTGATGATGCCTGAATCATGCAGCACTGTAAAACTCATTTCATGGAAGTAATTTGTGAGCTGATGAAGTAAAGCATTTTTATGACCAATCTGTCACCATCTGCACTGGTCATTGGATAAACTGGACATTAGCTGTTGGCTCTTTGGATAAACTAATTAAACAGACTTTTCCAGATACAGAACTCAGAGACTTTTGCAGCATGCATTTTTGAGTTTTTGATACTTAGTTAAGAAAAAAATAATTGCTTGAAGCAAGCATTGATTCCTTTTCCCTCTTTTTTGCATTTGGGAAATAGTTAACTGGTGTCCAGACCCAATGGTGCTTGTGATGATTGGATCAGGGAAATATTTAGATAAATCACAGCCCAAAGCAGCTGCTGCAGAAACTGAGGGGTCATAAAAATACCCAAGACAATTAGTTAATCCTTGAGTAACCCTTCGCTTCCCCAGAAGCCCATGGTCAATAATTACACCAATGGTTATATTATTATGATAGAAACTTTTGGTTTAACTTGCATAAGACTCAAGATTCTTGTAATAATAGCTTAAGAAGTTATAATACTTTTTTCAGGATCAATTGTTACATTGCACAAATTTGTTTGCACTAGTGTTTGTCTTCGGTAACGGTCAACAATCAGGGTCAATGTGTGCATGAGGCAGAAACTAGAGTTGAAAACATTGTTATGGAAGGAGAACTTTCTCATTATGAGCAATTTCTCTGTTAGTCCCAATTTGTTGTCTGCTGCAGACGTGGCAAAATGCATCTTTATGTGGGAAAGGATTAATACATTGACTCCTTTAACCATTTCCCACCTGCAGCCCAAATAGCAGCAGACAACTTTCGAAAACATTGTGGCAAAAGATGAATTTGCTCATAATGCGCAATTTCTTCTTTGGCCACAATGTTTTCAACTTTATATTTTAACAATTAAGCTATCTTTTATGGAGATTTTTCAGGTTTTTCTCACTATGCAGTTATCTGCTGCAGATTTGTTGTATTTGGGAAAGGGTAATCCATTTCCTTGATACTGTAAACATTTGATAACTTGCAAGCAAACAAGTTTTGAAAACACGATGGAAAAATAATTGCTCAAGTTTCAAAATTCAACTTATAATTTTTGCAAATCATGTTACAAGTTTAATTTTATCCTCCAAAGTTTTCAGAAAAGAGGACTCTAAAAATACCATATAAAAATATCATATTGTGGCTCAATGCTTAGCTGGGTAATAAGGGGTTTTATGAGCTGTGAAACGTGTGGCGGTACCCACCTTCGGTACCCACCTTCGCTTCACACCATGCTTCCTATAATTGAAACAAGTACCCCTCGGGGACTGCCCATCATCCAATTATCTGAGAATATCATTGGGAGAGTTATAGATTACATGCTTCTGAAATATCACTTCATGCCATAAAAATCAGATTTCTGGATTGATTGGGGGTTTAACGCCATTTTTAACAATTTCTCAATCATATCATGGGGGCCAGTTCACCTACTCATGTGTTTCCTGGTTTTCTCACACCAGTATTCCACAAAACAATCTTCCCAAGCAACTGGCTGCTTTTCCACATAGACTCTAAGCCCATTACGCATCTGCAGCAACCGGTTATTGAGGACTTCATCATGAGCAATTTCTCCATTTGTCACAATGTTTTCAAAAGTCATCTGCTGTGGATGCATCAAAATGCGTCTGTTGATGGGAGAGGATAATTTTCACATTCTCAAGTTTATAATTTGTTTCTTCTAGTCAGAAAAACATAGATTCTCTAAGAACCAGACTGGTAACCCTCTCAAACTGGAACCAGTTGTTATATCTCCCAATTAAATATTTCCACACTTATCATAGTTGGCTGATAAATATTTCCCCTGTGCTGAACTAGGTCATGATAAAATGGCCCCTCACAATTCTTAACATTTTCCCACATATGCACGCTTTCTGATGCCTCTGCAGCAGGTGACATTTCAAACCATTCTGACAAAAGGAGAAATTGCTTAAAATGAGCAATCTCTCTCCATTTGCGACAATGTATACAAGTCTATTTGATGATTAAACCCTTACACCTGCCTACTGAAGCTGGTTCACTCAATGATTAAAACTGAGTCTGGTTTTGATTTAATTCATCAACCAGTATTCATAACTTTCTCAGGAGTGGCAGTGGTCATGAGTGCCCTACTGGGCAACTTGATACATTTTCTAGCCTAGTACTGGGGCAGTGGTCATGAGTGCCCCTAACAAACAAGGTACATTTCCTAGCCTAGTACTGGGGCAGTGGTAACAAGTGCTCAAATGGGCAAGGTACATCTCATAGCCTAGTCCTGGGGCAGTGGTAACAAGTGCTCAAATGGGCAAGGTACATTTCATAGCCTAGTACTGGTCTGTTTATCAAGAGTATGAATAAGTGAACTGTCACCAACGTCCATGATATAACTGAAATAATGTTGAAATAGAGTAAAACCCCAATAAAAAAAAACTTTCTCACATACAACAAATCTGCAGCAGAAGACTTGGAAGACGTTTAAAGTCAACAAAATGTAAACAATATGGACAATTATTGAATACAGTTAAAAACATTGTGGCAAAACGAGAAAATTGCTTATTTTATAATTATGATCCATTTCTGCTTTTACCAAAATGTTTTCAAAGGTAGTCTGCTGCAGATCTCGGCCTCAGAAAGTATCTGTATATGGGAGAGAGATAAGCTCAGATACCAGACCTTTGCTGATTTGGAGAACTTATTTTGTTTTAATCGCATCATGAGATATAATGTCAGTAATGAATCTGATGAAAACAGTTCTGCTGCCAAATCACTGTCTTGGTTCTCACTGCGGACTGAGCTAGAGCAGATGTTAGGTGAGACTCTGATTACAGTAGATCAGGGAGATTGTTAAACCAGTTAAAAATCTACAGGTAAATTCCTGACATTTTGTATAGGCTTTCTCTCATTGCCCCACCGCAGGCCTTAACACTTCTCCTTAATAGCTCTGACTTTTTGATGAATATATAAAAATGTTGTTGGAAGTGTGGAAGTTGCCTTTAATGTGCAAGTTTTCCTGTTTATTGTCAGCTTGAAAGGTCTGCTGCTGCTGCTGGATGTAGGGGGATATCTTTTAGTAAATTCTTATAATTGGAAATCTGAAGTGCTCTCTGTTCACTGTTCAATTATCCTATATCTGAAGTTAATGTTTATTGATCTTTGTTCAATTTGCCTTTACATGGGGTCCAATTACATGTAATTGATAAGAAACAGTTTGGTAAGTTTCCCAACATTGTTTACAACTTTTTCAAATACATGTTAAAGTAACTTTCTGACCATGGTATGCCAGAAGTAGATTTTGAAATCAGTTGAGTAATAAATTAATACAATGTGACCTTCTGATGTGTCAAGGTCAAACTTTTTTTTTTTTTTTTAGTAACATAAACTTTTTACCTCATACAACAAATCTGCAGCAGATGACTTTCAAAACATACAGGCTACAACACATTGGTAAATCATGCAGCTTACTGGAGCAAAAGTATTGAAAAGAGTTTGCTTTCAAAAGTCCTCTGTTGCAGAGGTCTCAGGAAGCTTTCTCTCCTATATCCATATATCTCACAATATTTTCAACTTCATTTAACAATTAAGCCATCTTTTATGGAGATTTTTCAGGTTTTTGTCTCTATGTTTTCAAAGGTGTAAATATTCTGGTTTCCACATCCCAAAATCAGCAGTCTGCCTGATTGAGGATGTTGTCAATTAGTAGAGCACCTGTCAAGTGATTACTCTGGTTAACCAGGACATTGTTTACATGATCTATGTCTTCAAGGTGGCTCAGTGGTTCTTTAACAGCATTACAGTTATTCATTGTTTTGACAACAGCTGTTTTCTGCTGTTTAACAATAGTATGTTATTCATTTGTTACTAATCTGTAAGTCCTCTCTTTTAGCTCAGGGGATGGATGGCAGATCTGAATATTAAATTGATGGAATCCTCAGATCTTTTTTAACCTTATAATTGCAAGTAATGTAGATTAAGATCAGTCACTGTCAACTTAAATTATGAATTGATGGATAAGGAACATGAGACTATAATGCTGTTAGAGAACTTTGGTTTATATCAAAAACGAAGGTGTCTGCAGGATACATAATTATGGTACATATCAGTTGGTTGAGCAGAATGACATGGATTTTATTGTCTTTTCTCCTTGAACTATTTTTTTACTGTCATTAAGCAGTTTGAATGTCTATCAGTTCTAGTTTTGTTAAATATTATAGCTTTAAGTAATTTTTCAACATATTCCAGAACTAATTCAATGTGAAAAAATGTGCTCTTATTCCCTATGTTTAAAATATGAGCATGAAATTTTTGATTATCTTATAACTTGGAGATAACATTTTGACACAGCCAAATTATTCACGATGTTAAACCCTTTCCCACTTGAAGATGCATTTATATCCATAATTCAGCAGACATCTATTGAAAACAAGACGGCAGAAGAATTTCTTCTTTCGCCACAATGTTTTCAACTCTATTAAAAATTTATATGTATACCTTGTTAAAAACTATTTTTTATATTTTAGCTCCGACATTTTCAAAGTTGACAATGTCTGCGGGAAATTTGTGGGAAAGGATTAATGTTAGGGTTGTCAGCATGAACTTCAGATGAAAGTGGAGTGATTTCACATTTGCTAGGGACCAGAAAAATCTTAATTATATATATACCATGTTGAGGTTAAAAAATATTATGACTGTTTGCAAAAATGTTTACCTGATAACACAATTGCCATCTTTGAAAAAATATTGCGGAAAATGTTACGTCTATAATGTTGGAAATATAATTTTGATGTAGAGCTCAGAAAGAATTGTGGCAAATGGAGAAATTTCTCGTTATTATTATTATAATGTATAACCAGTTTGCTGTAACTGTAAAGGATGAAATATGTACTTAAAATGCATAGGGAAATTACTTAATAATATAAAAGTGATAATTAATGTAGTCTAGATTTGATAAGCATCAACATATCTCGGTTGAATATCTCCACCAAGTTGACCATTTTCCCCATACAGATAATTTTAGACAGACTTTAAAAACATTGTAATAAATGAATAAGTTACTTATTAAAAAACAAGCAATTTCTTCTTTTTCTCAGTGTTATGAACTGTGCTTCAAAATCATGATTCAAATTATGCAGATTTGAAAATATTTCATGCAGATATTTTCAAAGCACAGACGGCGATAACAAAACTATTTTAGATTATCTGTTCATACATTGTACAATGAGTTAATTGTTGCTTTTGTATTGGTATGTTACTTAATGTTTGTAATTCGGTGATATAAATTTTGCACAGCGTATGTATTTTGCATTTTACCCTTTCCCAGGGTACAGCAAATATGCAGCAGACGACTTCGAAAACACATTTGCATAAACATGAAAAATCTCCACCAAAAAGGTGAGATTGCTCATCATGGGCAATGCCGCAATGTTTTCAAAAGTTGTCTGCTTCAGAGGCATCAGAAAGTATGTGGGAAAAAGTTAATTAAATACTGATATTTTGCCTAGCAATGTCAATAGAAAGGGGATGCTTAGTGCAGGTCACCATGTCCACCATTAGCCTCATTAATATTCATAATGATCTGTATCTGCCTCGTTTACCTGTCAGTTGCAACAAAAAGCAAGATTTATTATGCTAAATCTGTTCCCTGTGTACAGTATTATGCTGAGAGTAAACCCTTTCTAATATGCAATATTTAAACCTTTCTGATATATAGATGCATTTAATGTGATAGATAAGGATCTGCAGGAAATCAATTTTGAAAACATTTTGGATAAAGGAGAAATTTAAATTTAAGTGCTTAAATTGACAATAAACTCCGTTTGTCATAACGTTTTCACATACTAATTATGCTTTCATTTATAGAGAGTTTTCCACATTGAAGTTGATGATTTGAAAATCCTGCTGCAGATTTTGGTGTTTGAAGGAAAAAATAATCATGATAATTATAGTCTTCTCTGTAGACCTTAAGTTTAATTATGGTAAAGGTTTAAAAGGACTAACTTAAGTTTAGTTAAAAAGATCTAAATAACTATGTAATGCCAAGATAATTTTAAAAACCTAAATATGGGAAGGCAGGCGGGTAGCTGGACCGAAAACGATGTGCAAGCCACTATACAGAAAACATACATGTATTGTAATTAATTAATTATTGATATGAAGAAAGGTAAAATCTGGAAAAATAATGTGCAAGCCCGGGCTTTTTGGCGTAAAGGCAGCTACGCACCTGGAAGGCTAAATCAAGATGACAGTTATATTTAAAAAATTAAACGATGAGTCAAAGTTTCTGTTGAAACATGAGCTGTCCTTCTATAGGGCTGTAACTATTTGCTAAGTGTTAAAACATAGGTTTTCTGAGGCTCCTCTAGCTATAATACAGCCAATTTGCATACATTATAAAATGGCCAATTTGCATACATTCAGTTAGTAATAAAATGTAAACCAATGCCATACTGTCACAGATATGGCTGCATATAGGTTTTAACCTTTTCCCAAATACAGGCGCCAGTTGACAGATCTGCAGCCGACAACTTTTGAAAACATTGAGGCAAAAGGAGAAACTACTACAATTTAATCTTTCTCAACTCCATATTTATAACCCCACAGTGTCGGTCAGGTCGGAAGCCACATTTTGAAGCCATATTTTGTCTGGCCTATTTCTAACAAACCACTGGGTGGAATTCAATAAAATTTTACATGAAGCTTCTATACCAAGAGGAGATGTGCATATCCTAAAGGAGTAACAACTGCCTGTCGTTTTACAGAGTTATGGCCCTTTTACTTATTAAGTTATGGTGTAGGACAAGGTGCTGTTTTGGGGGTATTTATCATCTTTAGTGATAGTTCTAGTTTCATTCAAGGTCAACTGAAATGTCTCTAAGACGGCCCTGTACAAAATATGATCAAATTATTATGATAAATTAAAAATAAATATGCCCATAGAGGTAGGACACGTACACAAGTTAACCCTTTCCCTCATATAGACGCTTTCTGAGGCCTCTGCAGCATACAGCTTTTCGAAAACATAAACAAGCATTATTTCTCGTTTTGCCACAATGATTTCCACTTTAAGTAATAGGTTATCCATTCAATTATAGTATTTTTCTATTTTTTGACGTCATTCTGCTGCAGAAATACTTTATGAGGGAAAGCATTAATATGTATTCATCAGAATAATTTAATGTCCTGTAAATATTAATATTGATCTTGTCTTTAATTATTAAATTTTTAGGGCAGATTCTCAGGTTGGGCGATCTAATGGGATGCAAGGCCCTCTGTTGTCTCTAATGATACTTTGGTTTCTAGAAAGGGGCTCTTTAGAGCCAATTGCTATAGTAGGCAAATTCCGAAGACACTCATCAAAATCGATACTGAAATCATTCCCTATTGTTTAAGTTATATAACAATATTGCAATATTACTTTAAATACCTTTTAACCCTTTCCCTCATACGACAATTCTGCAGCAGACGACTTTGAAAGTTTTTTGTCAAAAAATAGAAAATCTCTATAATTGAATGGATAAACTATGACTAAAAGTGGAATATATTGTGGCAAAAGGAGAAATTGCTCGTCTTGAGCAATTTCTTCTTTTGTCACTGTTTTCCAAAAAGCTGTCTGCTGCAGAGGCGTCAGAAAGCGTCTTTATGAGGGAAAGGCTTAAGAGTGTATTGTATCACATCAGTCAGCAAACAGCTTTTGAAAATTTGGGAAAAGTAAAAATTTCTTTTCCTGCAATACTTCTTCTTTGAATCAATAGTATTGAAGTTACAGGACTTGTATAATCTTCCATTTTTCCAGATTTTACAAATTTGTTTCTGAGAAATACTTCAAAACTGATAAATTTTAAATATTGATGTTATACAATATTTTAAGAGTTGGCAACTCTGAGAAAACAAATGGGCCTTAACCCTTTCCCTCATACGACAATTCTGCAGCAGACGACTTTGAACATATTTTGTCAAAAAATTGAAAATCTCTA
>JAUELF010266824.1:0-11060 GCA_031471495.1 Clinocardium nuttallii | reverse complement strand
TTTGTAGTTTTGGACTGGAGATGAAACAACAGTAACTTTGAAGTTTGGCCTATTAACCTGTAGACAATAGTGGACATCGCGGAAGAACAACCCTAAAAGAACTAGATTATAACTGGTATTAATATTTAATTTGGTCATTGTAGATATATATTCCTGTTTGTATATTCAATTTGAATTCTGACCACTTTGACAGCAAAATGACGCAAGAATCTATGTAATGTTCTTTTTTATACCTTTTTCATTAAAATCACCTGCATTGTATGTGCAGTTTGATCCTGACCCACTACGACTATACAAAGCTTAGTTCCATACTTTATGATTGCTATGAGGGCTGTATTTACGTACAGTTCGATCTTATTTTACAATTTTAATATAGGTTAGTACGGATCACATGCATTACTAAATGTAACTCTCAAAGGGCTGTTCATGTATGCACACATCAGATTAAAGTATGCAGTGATAGCACAAATAATTTACTAAAGCTAAGATCAGTGTGCTTGCATATACAATGCGTTTTGGATCTAACTTCTGAGAATATCAGATTAATTGATAGTATAATATGGCGATCAACTCACATCTATATTTAAAGAAAATGCTGGTCTAAAATGATTAAAGCTCGCAGATTTTCCAAGCTCTGTAATGTTGTAATGGTGTGTTCCCGCTTTCCTAACCTTTAATTATACCTATAGAATTTGAAGTAGGTGTTGGGGGATGAATTGTTTGGTATAACAATATAGTTGATATGTGATAACTGGCGAAAATTGCTATACTGTACAGAAAAGTTGGGAAAGTTGTTCATAAATATAAGAGGAAAAAATTGATGAGCATGCATAGCGCAAACTATATATTTAACTCGTATTGTACATATTCACTTAATTTAACTAAGTCAGAAGCAACATCAACATATGTCATGATGTCTATTCCTACAGTTCGCGGTTGGTGCTTCAGTTTGCTCAAGCTCGCAGTATACCCGCTTCCTTGGTCGCTGCCTTCCACTGTTGGCGTGCTGGAACAGCTTCGCATCGGTCGCTGCTTTCCACTGTTGGCGTGCTGGAACAGCTTCGCCTCGTTAGCAGCCATCTCTTTCTGGACCAAGTTGATAAAAGTGTAAATATTAGGATGGCAGTGTTATAGTTTGTTGTTTTATGGTGCCAAACCCTCAACATGATTGGTAGTGCGTGGACAATCATTGTCGTAATGATTCCATGAGTAGCGGTCTCCCTCTAACCGCTGCTCAGTCACATAGTCCTTTAACTTTGATACCGGCACAGAGTCATTGCCACATTATGCCAGAACCTTGAACCACACATCTTCGACAGAGGCTATGGGGACAAGTGGCAGTACTTCTTCATTGTTCTTGAAGTCAGCTACAAGACCACACAATTGTACTTTTCTCCACATACACTGAGTTAGGTGAAAGAAACAGCCATGAACTAGAACACCATCAAATACGCTAATGACAGCACGCCACGCTGCTTTTTCGAAGTCCATCAGTATCGTTTCTGGGGACAGAGTAATGTTATGTTCACGGGCGAAATTATGGATGTGTGTGAAGAATCGGGTGTACAACGTCTGTTGTTTATTGCGAAGTAGTCCATACACTAGGGGACACATTTACACTTCGACTATGGCGTGGATGGCGTATAGCTGGTAGAAATATGACGGCGAAGCATAGAAAGTACCGTCCGTATACCAGGTCTCGGCTGTTGACAGCTGGGTCAGGTTGTCAGCGGTGGCCAATATGAGCATTCGCTCCGCATCTCCGTCATTGGCGATAAGGAATGGCTCCCCTGCCAGCGACTCTGTCCACTTTCCTTCCAAGTTGACATCCGCCCTTGTCTTTGGCAGGGCTGGTCTAGTCTTAGACCGCTGTCTATATAAACTGGATTTGGCTTCGTAGAATATGGGCAGATTAGCCACAACCTCTTGGGTGGAATTGTCCCATTCGATTGATCTTGTTTCTGCCAGCATATCGTTGAATATGGAGGACACCGGCTGTATTGTCCCTCAGACCTGTTTTCGGACACCACCCATGATGTACGTGGCAACAATGTTGCTGTCATCACTTGGTGATTGTGTTCACCAGCGATGTTGGTAGGAATGATGGGTAGGTCGATCATTTTGAGTATAATTTTTCGCATCACAGTTCAAGTAGCGACATACCTGTTTCCTGGTTGTTAATTGTTTGAATCTTGATAGTTCATATTTTAAAATTAAAATATGTCTGCCTCTGCCATTTATTGTTATAAACCTTTATCTGAATTATTATTGATATAGGTACATAATGACAGTTTGTATCTTACCTATAGACGATTAAAGAAACACTTTTCTCCGTGTATATGTACTGGAAACAAAAGACTTGTTATATTCTAGGATAAGTATGTATTTTCAACAGATGGAACACGATTTCTGAAATAAATAACATTAAAATTATACACAGCACGTCCAAGTTTATGTGTGTAGGTTATTTATTTTCTGAACTGTATAGAAAATACAGGTTAGTTTGAGGTGCGAAGAGATAATTGGTATGTGTGAAAATGAAAGGTTTGGGAAAGTGGGAACAAACCATATCATGATGGCCAGCTTACCTATCCATGTGTTTTCTCACACCAGCACTCAACACAACAGTCTATCAAAGCAACATCATCATCATCATCATAATTGTCAACGTATTGATAATAATAATAATCATCATGATAATAATATATGCACTTACCTCGAGGTATGTTGCAGATTAATAAGTATAGTCAAGTGATTAAAGCATGGATAAACAATACAGACCACAATCTCACACAAACCAGAATAAAATCCTCGCTGTTCGTATGTCAAATCTGTCGACATCGCATACATGAAATGACCGAATACATTTAAATATTCTATACAAACGGAACACTTGACTATTACCACTTAACCATCTGTTTTTAACTGTTCATATGTATGGGTTATCTCCTCTGTTGATGCTACCAAGCGTTGTGTAATACAGGATCACTGTTATTAGCTGACGTAAAAGTCAATCAGAGACGATTAGTAAAAGGCAGTCATAGGATCTAAACATTTTTTTAATGCAGCAATGAGAGCAGTCAGCAAGTAATACTCGTAGACACCATACTGGTCAATGAAAGCACGCTGCACAGACAAATCAGTCACTATCCGAATTGAGCCTTAATACAAGAACACCGACCTTTCATTGATTTTGCAATTTTAATCGAATACGTTCTTGCGTAGACCGTTAAGTTAATGTTGACACCTGTATACCGTCTCGGCGGTGTAGTGGTATAGCCTTCGTGTCCGGGATGACGCGGGTTCGGGGTCAAATCAAAGACTTTAAAATTGTAGTAATTCCGTCCTTGGCGACCTTTGGCGATCAGGAGTGTTGGGTTAACATTAAAGCTGAATCTCTGGTGAAAGGATTAATGGCCTTCTAGTGATGGTAACTTACCCCGTAAACAACGTGACAGCTTAGTCAGGCTATATATCCAGCGGTCATGGTTTTAAGAAGACCATGAACTCGCTGGTGTCAGGATAAATGGACCAGAAGTACCGGTAAATCAGGACTCGCCATGATATAACTAAATATTCGTTTAAATCAGTTAATAAATACAAAAAAAAGACCAGGGCAAAGCCGTAATAATACTGAAAAACATTTAACAAACGGCATCATTTCAAATTAAAAATATCATATACGGTTATCGTGTTCTATAGCTGTCTGGTGACATTTTAGTAAATGGCAAGTGTATGTTACGTTGACGTTGATTTTATTCAATTCATTTATAATTAATTAAAAGGCTCGACTGCTGAGTTAACTTGACTAATCCGGAACTATCCCGAAACCCAGAGGGACAGTTATGATGGGCGAACAACAGACAGCGACATTTAGTTTGTGGCGGTTTGATTCATCAACAAATTAGCTTGCTATTTTTGATAAGTGTGCCACGTCGAGCAATGTCGATATCGACTTTGAATATCGACTCATGACTTCTCTGTTCGAATCCAATCTTGGTATTTTATATTATCTGATGAGAAACCAGCATTAACTCTGTGTTATGTATCGACCCATATCAGCATGCGCAGTCAGCGCAGACTGATCCGGGCCGACACATTCCGTCTCATGGGGATAGAGTTATAGAGTAATGCTTCCTAAAACAGAAAATCCACAGAAGGAGAAAAGTGTCTATCCGGGTTAGCCTGCACGGCATGTTTAGACTGAACCGGTCGATACTTTACGCAGAGACCATAATGTTGGTTTTTCTCGCGAGAAATTAGCTTGCTATCATTGATAAGTGTGCCACGTCGAGCAATGTCGATATCGACTCATGGCTCCTCTGTTCGAATCCCATGTCGGTATTTTATATGATCTGATTATTAACAACAGAGCCGTCCCGCGAGAGAAAAAAAGTATTGCCTCTGCGTAATGTATCGACCCATATCAGCCTGCACAGTCCGCGGAGACTGATCCGAGCCTAAACATTCCGTCTCAGGGGGATGGAGTTATAGAGTAGTGATTCTTGAAACAGAAAATACAAAGAAGGTGCAAAGTGTCTATCCGGGTAAGCCTTCGCGACATGTTTATGCTGATCCGGCTCCATCTTTTACGCAGAGTCCACCATGTTGGTTTTCTCGCGGGACGTCTCTAAAGTCTTTGTGACTAACACCCACTTAACATTGACTAATTGCATGTGTTGGAATGTAATCAGCTTTTCCTGTATCCTGTTGATAACAACGTTAAACTCATTTATCAGTGATTCATCTTATACCCAAACTACCTTCGGATGATTGATGTATAGAAGGAAATTCTAGCATGAATTATACATGTGTATTTCTTCTGTATAACAGTTTGTAACTTAACCCTTTAAAACATACAAAACATCAGCGGCAAACGAAAAAGAAAATGTATAAAACTAAAGCATGGCTACGCATATTAATAAAATATATTGTGACAAAAATAGAAATTTCTAACAATGAGCAGCTCGTCCTTATAAAAAGTTATCCCAAGAAAATGCAACAACGTGCTGTCTGGTTTGATTTCACGATACATAATAATCGTCTTTCGGATTCATTTCAATAAATATGTTTCTTGTCATACCATTTACCACTGTATGTTAATATAGTTTAATATTTGACAATGAGCTGTAATGCTTAATTTCTATATAAAGTTTCTGTTCGGTTCTGATATATATGTGCTATAATAAAAACATACGATAATTTATAATGATGATGTTTTTATTTGGCGGAATCGACGTCTACCGCCAAATAAAACGAGCTAAAAATTAATTCCTATACCATTCGTTTACAGATCAATATTATCATTCTTGTTATGGTGCTGAAAATTGTGATGAGTTCTGTGAAGCTGGAGAGACCGAAACATAGGGATCAAATCACGGCCGGTATCAAAGGGACGTTGTTTCTGTTGCCCCTACTTGGTCTCACCTGGGTGTTCGGGCTGTTGGCTATCAACGAAGACCTTATTCTCTTTGAATACGCCTTCGCCATCTGTAACTCCTTACAGGTAAGCTTATGACAATTATAACAATACAATACAATTATAACAATACAATACAATACAATATACTGTAGATAGATAGATAGATTTTATTCAGGAAAAGTGGCAATTCGCCCAACATACCACTACATATTACAATTTTGTTTAAACAAAGTCAAATGGCAGACTAACAAAAATAAATCTTTAGAAATATTCTAGAACATATATATATTTTTACCCCGTTTGAATGACAAACGGCTTTACAATATCAAGTGTAGTTATATAACAAATTACTAGGATTAATAACATATGTATATCAGTCATTTGAGAGAAGAAGACACTTAGAGAATCAATCAAAAATCTTCGAAGAGGTTGTTCAATGTGGGCATTTTTTTCAATTTCCACGTTGGTTTTCAAATAGTTAATCTACATCATTATTTTCATTTCTTATTTCAAAACCCTTGTAAACAAATATTGGCAAATTTTCATTTTCAGATTTAAATAATTCAATAAACTTGATCATTCTTGGATGTTTCCAATAATATTTATAATATATAACATTCGTATATAAGAAAACATTGGACAGTCTAACAAAAATTGCATTTCATCTTCGATAGTTTTACATACTTTAAGTTTCTTTCATTATAAATTATTGTGTTCGTTGTGTACCATCGTCCACCTTCAATTTCAAATCTATGTGCAGAAGCACGAAGTCTTTTAAGAGCTATTCTAAATATATCTATTTTAATTAATGTAAATATGAAAACAAAAACAAAAAGCCTATATGTTCCAGCTCTTGAGGACGATTATTAATCATAATTCCATATCTTAATTAAATTATCATAAAGTCTTTTCTCAAAAACAGACATAAATAAGTCAGTCTATACGGAATAACAGCATGCTGCTTAACAGGACACGATAACACCAGAAAATGGGTATAGGTGAACTGGTTGCCATACTATGACCGAATTAATGATGAAAATGGTGTTAAACTCGAATCAAAAACTTATCACACACCGGAAGAGTACGTATATGAATGCTTGTCCATACAAAATAAACGTTGTGTATTGGATTGATGTACATATGTACATGTAGCCGATGTCCTTACTGCCAGAACGAGTGCTATAAATAATGTTTAGATAAACTGAGTCTCACGCAATGGATAACGTAATTAAATATTACGCCACGTCTCAGGACAACGTACCTTCGGGACATCGAAGACCCAGATTAAACTTCATCGCCATCCAGTCCGATCAGTGTCTCCGTTCAACATCTAGCAATAATCATATCACCAGCATCCTGGACACCCATATAGAAATATTATAATAAACGATCGATTATTGTTTATTTCATGCTTTTAGATTAAGTTTTCTCATGATGTCCCATAAGTATAATTTCTTTGGGTTTATTGTCTTACTTATTCAATGATTGCAATATAAAGGATAATATCGGACTGAATGAATTATGAAATAAATCATTGTGACGAGTCTGGATCGGCCAGGAAAACATTTGGGAATTCGCAATGACCGAGTGGATTGTTTTATTGTGCGTTATAGCCCGAACGTCCCGTGTTCGATCATTAGTTCTCGGCGATGGAGTACCTATCGACAACGTACCTTTCTGTTCTAGTACTGGTTTGTCCCGGGGGATCGTGAAAAAGAACTGTTCTGTTGCCATATTATAACTGAACTATTTATCGGAAATATCGAAAGGCTCACATGTAAGATCCACATGAAGCGATTGTAGGGCTTATTGTATCTGTGTACAATGCTGATTTAGTCGAGTCTGTGTATTCACAGAGTCTCATCAGAGTCTTCATCGTCCGGGTGTGATAATTACAAATGAGCCGTTCGGCGAGAAAAACGGCATTATGGCACCTGCATAATGTATCGACCTGATCATGGCCGACACATTGCGGCTCAGAGGGATAAGGTAAAGAGTTATGGTTTTCTCGCGAGACGGCTCAAATGTATGTATTCTACTAGTTAAAGATGTATGCACATGAACATAGTGCGCGTTAATGAACAATGTTCTTATCTTACAGACATGAGCCTTCAAGTGTAGCTCAAATATGCCAATTTATTCTAAAATGATGTCATATCATTACGACCCTTTATCGTAAGACGCGGCTGAAATAGAAATTTGATTCCATTTTATAATAACACCAAATATATTAAAGCCGGCTTAGGAATAATTTACAAAGTAGGATGATCATTCCTAAACCATTGCATTATTATGGTTACATCTGAGCACAACTAAACTAAACGTTATGCTTGTAGAACAATTCATAGTGAAGATCAGCCTGTGAATCCACACAGTCTAATCTTGATCTGCACCGATCACGAACCACTCACAGAACCTTTCAGGAAACTTCTTGTAATTATCACACATAGCGTCACCCATTCTCAGATCGGAAAGTTTGGACGTGTTATCACACCGGTTCCTCTTATAAACCAATTTGTCAGTAATGACGAGACGTCGTCTACACTAGTCGAACATAGCATGTGTATGTGGCCGTACGAAATGTGATTAGTTTGACCATTAGTGCTTTATGGACTAGGTAATGCAAATAGTAGGATAAAAAAAACAACAACCCTTCGTTGATTATTTACCCTTAGTTTATGTTTGAATTTGTTTTAGCTTGTCCACAACACTTAAACCCTTCGTGTGTTGAATTTGTATACGCCTGATCACAACTCTTGTTACAATGTGAGTCGGGTCTGGTGGTTCAAATACCGCTTAGTCCGCATACAGTGAAGACCAATGTGTACACTGCTGTAACCGCTGAAACATAATGCGGTTGTCAGGGTTGGAAATGAACATTTGAGCCGTCTCGCGAGAAAACCAACACAGTGGTATCTGCGTAAAGTTTCGATCCTGACCAGCGTAAGCATATCGCACAGGCTTACCCGGATAGACACTTTTCGCCCCTTGTGGATTTTCTGTTTCAGGAACCATTATTCTATACTATCCCTCGGAGACGGAATGTGTAGACCCGGATCAGTCTGCGCGCACAGCGCAGGCTGATCTGGTCGAAACATTACGCAGATGCCATAATGCTGGTTTTCTTGCGGGACGCCTCATTTCCTTGCCTGTTACTGGTTTATTTTTACCCAGGGGTCACGAGTAAGTCAACTTTCGCCCTTATTTAATTGGGATAAGTTGAAAACGCGTAAAACCCCCACTCAAACAATCGAACAAGAACAAGAGTTAGTATCAAAGGCCTATCCTTCCTTTGTGATCCCATTAACCCTTTCGCTTCCAAAGGCAATTCAAAGCTTTTGCAAACATTGCATATTCAGGAGGTACAGCTCGTAACGAACTGTCTCTCCTGAATTTTGCATTGTTTGATACTTATACATTCAACTTTATCAAATTTCCTTTTGGACGGAACATGGAGTGGTCCAATTTTCAGAATGGAAGAGTCGACTTTGTGAAATTCGACATTGAAAGGGATGAGGTGATGCAATTAGTTCCAAAATAGCCAGACATATGTCTCGTTTGTAGTTGTTGTTTTTTCTATCACATCATTGTACACTTTGTTCAATACATATATTTATCAGAAGGGAATCTGCCGTTGCCAAGTGGCGTCCCGGCTTTGATCCCCAGTCGCGGCGCTGTTGTCATGGTATAATGCTCTTGGGCATGGCATTTTTATTAGTCGAGTCCTTGTTTGTTTACTAAGGGATCATGAATAAGTGAACTGACACGCTGATATATTTGAAATAATGTTGAAAACGGCGAAAACCCAATCAAAGCGAAAACATCAGAAGGAGACAATGTAGACCAATATACGACGGCTCTCATGGTCGTCTCTAGTGTTCGTTAGTGCCGTTACATGACGCGAGAACAAGGATGATGGATAAATGTTTCACAATTATTTTCCCTCCCTCGTCCAATCAAGGTCATATTCTGCTTTGTTTCAAAATATTCAGAATCAACGTCAGAAAGTATGTCTTCAAACTTCAGTGTTCGTTTTATAACAAGTCCCACAGTATTCCGCCATACATCTATATATTCGTTCATTTAAGCTGTCACGCGAGAAAACCAACATCATGGCCTCTGCGTAATTTATCACATTCCGTCTCAGGGTGCTAGTGGTATGAAGTAATGATTCCTGAAACAAAACATCGACAGGAGGCGAACAGTGTCACTCGGGTAAGCCTACGTGGCATGCTTATTCTGATCCGAGTCCACAATGGTGGTTTTATCACGGGACGGCTCAATTTTTGACAAATGATCGGAAAGTGTCAAGCATGAGGTGGATTGAACATACGTCGTCCGATTCGGGTGACTAACAGTGTCTCACCTCGAGTTTACCATACGTCGTCCGATTCGGGTGACTAACAGTGTCTCACCTCGAGTTTACCATACGTAGACTATATAATTGGTGGTGTATGTTGCTCTCCATCAGACTTGATTGTTTGATTGTAGAACCGGTGCCATTAAGGGTCCATTGCTGGTCTTCCACTGTCGAGGCGAACGATTAGTTTTCACTATTCATCCAATATAACATATGAGCCGTTCCGCGAGAAAATCAACAGTATGGCATCTGCGTAATGTATCGACCACAACAGCCTGCACTGTCCGCGCAGATTGATCCGGTTCTACACAATACGTCTCCGAGGGATAGGGGTATATAATAGTGGTTTCTGAAACAGAAAATCCACATGAGGAGTAAAGTGTCTATCCGGGTAAGCCTGCATGGCATGCTTAGGCTGATCAAGGTCGACACTTTACGCAGAGTCCACATTGCTGGTTTTCTCGCGAGACGGCTTATATCCAGAATGCTTTCTTAAATTGAATGAAGCAGAGGAGAGAATTGATATTGTTAAGAATGTAGAAGATATTTTTTATATATAACAGCTTTTCTGTTTTTCCAGCAATCTTTTCGAGTAATGTCATTTTATTTGGCATGATGTTTCAAATACTAAGTGTATCGAGAAAAACATTGCACAATGCCCGCTTTTTCCCAAAGTTCTTCCTATATATATATATTGCATGATTTATGTCTCGTGGCTGAGCGTAAACACCATTAATACTAGTCCATTTGGAACGCGTTACGCGAAAAACAACTCTCTGAGCGTTTTCTTTAAATCCCTGTCTCCCACTTTAGAAGGAAATTACAGAAAACAATTTGGGAATAATCTCGGAGAAAATATAGAACATTTCAATAAACGGTAGCCTGAATAGAGTTGACAATATTGTGCTAAACGTAGTAATTACACATTTTGAGAATTTTTTTTTTCAAAAGTGTAGTAATACATCTGTATATGGGATTGGTCAGAGCTCTTGCTTGGAGGCTTCCAGGACGCCTTTTTAAAAGTTAATGAAAGGCACAAGACCCTGATTTCTCGAAAGTGTAGCCTCTTCTTGACATTCGCTTGTCTCTAAGTGCCAAAGGCTGGTTTCATTCATCTTGAGTGGTACCTATGAGCCGTTCCGATAGAATACCAACACTATGGTCTCTGCGTAAAGTACCGACCCGGATCTACATAAGCATGCAGCGCAGGTTTATCCGAACAGACACTTTTCGCCTCATGTGGATTTTCTGTTTCAGGAATCATTACTCTATACATTT
>JAUELF010266813.1:0-11061 GCA_031471495.1 Clinocardium nuttallii | reverse complement strand
TGTGAGAAAACCAGGAAACATGAGTAGGTGAACTGGCCGCCGTGATATGACTGAGAAATTGTTAAAAACGGCGTTAACTCCCAATCAATCAATCAATAACGGCTCGTACCAGATGTGAAAAGGCAGTAATTTGATTGGTCTATTTGCAACTGTTTGCTGCCGTTAACGTTTATTGAATGGGTGTTTTAGATTAATCTACAGAACGTCACCATTGCCATGCATATGTACCCCAAGAATGATATGAGACGTCCCGCGAGACAACCAACATTATGTCATCTGCGTAATGTGTCGACCAGATCAGCCTGAGCTGTCCGCGCATCCTGATCCAAGCCGACACATTCCGTCTCAGGAAATAGAGGTATAGAGAAATCCACAAGAGGCGAAAAGTATCTATCCGGATAAGCCTGCGTGGCATGCTTGGGCTGATACGGTCGACACTTTATGCAGAGTCCATAATGGTGGATTTCACGCAAGACGGCTCATAAACAGTTAGGACTTTTAGGTTTAAACTGTGCTTACAGCATTCATATCATATATTCCTAGTATAAATGTTCCAAATTACATAATACGCCTAACACAAATGAAGACAACTATGTAGACGCATACTTATGAGTATACGGTTAACACCCTGCAGAAAACATTTTAAAACATTCTTGCAAAAGGAGAAATTATCTATATAGATTTTCATTATTTTCCTATATGTTTACAAAGTCGACTGCTGCAGATTTGCATGTGGAAAAAAGCCTTGCATTACTCATTACGAACTATTCTTTTGCAATTAATATAGCCTGTCTATGTGCATTACTTTTGTTTCTGATTAATAGTTTAAAGTGAACAAAAAAATAAAACATATACATCTGGTATAAATGCGGATCCTCTTTGTTATCAGGTTATGACAAGATGATAACTTGTCACTACAATTTTGATTTTACACACCTTAATTGATAAAATCGCATAGTTTGTCAGTTTTATCAGTTATAACGTTACACGGTTGACACAAATAAACACGACTTTGACGATAGGAGTTGTGTACACTACGATGGAGGAATATTAAACTAACGTAGTAAGTGAATTTTTAATACTAATTATAAAGGCTTTATTTAGAGAGGACACTCATTATTAAATATATGCAAGTCAATCTTCCATTAGGGCCTCAAATATAAACAAAACAAAATGAAACATAAACAAACGTGTGTTACATATGAACAACTCAATGTCACACATATACATACTTTATATAAATCGAATTAAAATTGATAAGTCTATTACTGTATCGTAGAACATCCACAGATCCAAATAGTTTGTATAGTTTCGTGAAATACAATTATACTACAGTTATCATCGAATTAAGATTGGTTTATCCAACGTAAATATTGGGATTTGAAATGCTGAATAGACGTTGAGATTTGAATATATGACGGAAGGGAATTCCAAACTGATGAACCGGAAAATATAAATGTATTTCGATATATGTCCAAGGTAGGTTTTAGTGTATACACTGGAATGAAGTGGATGAACGTAAGAGTCTTGAGTGAATATCAGACACAAAAGTAAATGATGTCCTTAGGTAATCAGGGGCATTTGCCTAAAGTAAAGAAATATGTTACATTATGGGTGAGCAGTACTTGTTTATTCAAATAAAAAAAATGGAGGTTTGATCGTACTTTGTCGAAATGATTGTTTTCTAAACTGAATTTTATAAATCATTTTAAAGAAACGGTATATATGTTTAGGTCTTAACAATAACTAAGTGCATGTTGATACAATTATTAGTATTGCAGTATGTCTATTATAAAAGGGTTAGATTGTTATTATCCCCTACCCGATCAAAGATCGGTTTGGGGACTATAGGTTTGGTCGATTCAGTCTGTTTGTCTGTCAGTCCCACCTAACCTTGTCCGGGTCTTAATCTTAACCGTGCATCATAGGATTTAAAAGAAACTTAGCACAAACGTTCACCGTGATGAGGCGGCGTGTCGCGCACAAGACCCAGGCTTATACCTCAAACGTCAAGGTCACACGTAGAGGTAAACATGAGTACTATTTGATAGGATTACCGTGTGCGGTCCGCATCTTAACCATGCATCATAAGATTTCCAAGAAACTTGACACAAACATTTGCCATGATGAGGCGGCGTGTCATGTTCAAGACCCAGGCCTGTACCTCAAATGTCAAGGTCACATTTAGATGTCAAAGGTTAAAATGAGTACTATTTGATAGGACTGTACCTTGTACGGCCCATATTTCAATCCTACATCATAGGATTTAAAAGGAACTTGGCACAGACGTACACCATGGTGAGGCGGCATGTCGGGCACAAGACCCAAGCCTGTACCTCAAATGTCAAGGTCAAATTTAGAGGTCAAATGTCAAAATGAGCACTGTTTGATAGGATAACCTTGTCTGGTCCGCATCTCTACCATGCATCATATGATTTCCATGAATCTTGGCACAAACGTTCACCATGATGAGGCGGCGTGTCATGCCTAAGACCCTTGCCTGTATCTTAACTGTCAATGTCACACTTAGAGGTCAAAGGTCAAAGTGAATATAAGTTGATAGGACTGTACCTTGTCCGGCCCACATTTCAACCATGCATCAAAGGATTTCCAAGAAACTTGGCACAAATGTTCACCATGTTCGCGCATAAGGCACAGGCCTGTTCCTCAACTGACATGGTCACACTTAGAGGTAAAAAAGGTAAAACTGAGTACTGTTTGATAGGACTGTTCTTTATCGGACCGGCATCTCAACCATGCATCATAGGATTTCCATGAAACTTGGCACAAACGTTCACTATGATGAGGCAGCGTGTCGCTCTCAAGACACAGGCCTGTACCTGGAATGTCAAGGTCACACTTAGGGTCTAAACGAGTACTGTTTGATATGAATGTACCTTATTCAGCCCGCTTCTCAACCATGTATAATATGATTCCCAAGTTAGTAGGTACACATGTCCACCATCATAAGGTGGCATGTTGCGCACAAGACCCAGGCCGGTACCTCAAATGTCATGGTCACACTAATACGTCAAATGTCAAAATGAGAACGATTTGATAGGACTGTAACTTGTCTGGCCCGCATATCAACTATGCATCACAGGATTCCCAAGTTACTAGGCTCACATGTTCACCATGATAAGGTGGCGTGTCGTTCACAATACCCAGGCATGTACCTCAAATGTCAAGGTCACACTTAGAGGTAAAAGAAATAAAATGAGAAACCATGCATCATAGGACTCCCTAGTTACTATGCATAAATATTTACCATGATGAGGTTACATGTGGCACATACTAATTAGGCCTTTAAGGTCAAGGCCACACTTAGAGGTCAAATGTCGGAATGAGAAATGCTTGATAGGACTATACATTATCTGGCCCACATTTCGATCATGCATGAAAGGATGCCCAAGTAACTCAGTACACATGCACATGATGATGCAGCGTGTCGTACACAAGACCCAGACCTGTACCTCAAAGTTCAAGGTCACACTTAGAGGTCAAAATGAGTACTGTTTGATAGGACTACCTTGTCCGGGCCGCATATTAATCAATTGTGTATTTTAGGATTCTCAAGTAACTGGACACACATGTTCACCATGATTGGATGGCTTCTTTCTCAAAGGTCAATATCTCAATCAGAGGTAAAATGTCAAAATGAGTTATGTTTGATAGGACTACCTTGTCCAGCCCACATCTCAACCATTCATCACAGGATTCCCAAGTTACTAGGCACATTTGTTCACCATGATGAGGTGGCGTTTCGTGCACAAAAACCAGGCCTGTAACTCAACGACAAGGTCACACTTAGAGGTCAAAGGTCAAAATAAGAACTGTTTGATAGGACTGCACATTGTCAGTCTCACATCTCCACCATGCATCATAGGATTCCCAAGTTTCTGGGCACACATGTTTATCATGATGAATAGATATGTGGCACACAAGACACAGGCATGTGCCTCAAAGGTCAATGGTACACTTAGAGGTCAAATATCCTCGTCTGGTTAGGGACGTTTGTATTGCTTGCAATACGACATTAACTTGTTTTCTTTTTAACATATTAGTAAACTCACTTTTCTCCAATAATTTTCCTTTCTTTAAATATCTGCTTTAAACCAGGAACATACATATTACATCATGTTTATGAATAATATATGTATGTGTTTGTTTGATTCATTATATGTACAAGATGGATAGTTTGACTTTTGTTTATCAAAACAACTTGTAATTTGTATATGTTTTAATCCGATGAGGGATATCAGTCCAGAGGTCCGGATTTCGAACCCCGGCATTATTTCAGTTGATTGACAAACGTGATTGCGACAAGCATCATTCTTCTCGTAATGGTCGCTGTATTATAACTAAACAATAATCAATTTTAAATCACAAGGGTTTATTTTTTAGCTCTGATAACAACAACAACAGTTGTTTACATTTTTTGACAAATACTATTCAATTCTGATATTTTCATTAGATAAAATAAACTGTTATTGTGATATTTTTAAATAGCTTTTCCCAAACTTTAATATATTACCCTTCGTACAAAGGCACCTTATATTTGTATTCGTCTTCATCTTATTGCAGATGGAGAGGCTCATTTTCTACATAGGGATTGTTTCGGTTTTATTGGAGGCAGTGCATGGACAGGAGTGTAAGTTTACTTGTTATTTCAATCGTTTATTTCCAAACTAGTATCAAATATCACATCCTTTGTTCACAGCAAACAGCATGTAGTGTAACAACCTAACACTTTTACATCTCAATACACGCCTTAGACACCATAAGTGTTCTTTCTTTTACACTAGTTAATGCGTTATCTATTCAATTCAAATATATTTTCAGATTGTATTGTAAACACAGAAGAAAACGCATCTATTGGTAAGATGATTGAGTTTTTAATTATGTGTTTGAACTTTGATCCTTGAACTTAGTCAAGAGGAGTTACTAACTTAATTTCTTGTCGTTTCATTGTGCGAATATGTTTGTCCCTGACAAAGAATTACCATCTGCGAAATACTTTATTAAATAGCTTGGTAATAATACTAGTTACATGTAAGGGTCCAAATTGTTTGTCCGTTCTGTAACAGACATTGTTGTGTAAATATAATTGACATTATACTACTGATATATTAAGGAATCCTCCCTGACCGAGTGGTAAGCGTCGGGGATTTGAGACCGGGCGTACCGGTTTCGATTCCTTATTGCGACTCGACGGTCATGGTAGAGTGTCCTTGGGTAAAGCATATTTCCTAGCCTAGTACTGGTTTGTTTGATCATGAATAAAGTGAACTGTCGCCATGATATAACTGAAATAATGTTGAAAACGTGGTAAAATTCCAATAAAAAAACCAAACTGGTATATTTATTCTCAATTAGCTAAATATAAACAATGAAACAATCATGCAAGACATATAACTCATTAGAAATAACAACACACATATATTTCCTACAGGCAGCGTCATTGTTACAAACATTACACAGTTCTGTGAAAGTGGAGGAGAACCTGTTACGGAGAAGTTTGACAGCCCTTTTTTCTTCCTAAACGGAAGTAGACTTATAATCGAGTCATCGATCCGCCTGGAAAATGTCTCTTCTACAGTTGGACAAGGAGAGTGTCATGGATCAAAAAATGTATAATAGTTAAATAAATGTTGTAGCGCTATCTTTTTAAAATATTTCTTTAAAAATCACCGCCCTTCTTTTTCTTTTAATACTCTTTAACTATTCAAAGAAGAAATAATACTTTGACTTTGATTTAATTCCTTTCAATCTTGATTATTAACTCAAGGAAACTACACGAACACAATTTTCGACATGAGAAGACACACTTTTGCCTATGCAGCCACATATCATAATAAAAACGCTTAATATTTACAATTTATATCAGAAGTTTCTTTGATGTTTCAGTAAATCGATTGAAAATAGTACAGAGAGCATATCATGTGCATAGAACACAAACAGACTTATATTTACATTTATCTTTTAGGCCAACTTAAGTGAACATTTCTATTTCAATTGCAAAGGAGGAAATGTGGTAAGTGAATTATATATCTATTATAACATAGTTTCTGCAATTATTGAGATCACTGAGAAATAACAAAGGATACTATCCTAATAATCTCCTAGTTTCACTATATTTCAACATTAAGTCGAACATGAAATGACTAGTTGTTCGTTTGGACGTAAGCTAGCGAAATCCAACACAAAAGGCCATTCGTGAAAATATTGTTGATGCTCATCCATTTAAATTATAGCTCGATATATCAAATTAAAACCAATCATTTATTTTCTAAATGTTAAAATAGTTTGTTATCTTTTCCAACTATACCTACTATTTGCTATAAGTGAATCTTTTCAAATTGAATTACAAGAGAGAACACTTGTATGACGTTGACTGTATACATGAAAGCTATCAAATTGATATTAACTAGAAATCGTTGTCTTTTCTATCTCACGAGTGTTGATAATACAGCAGGCAAAACATGTATTTTACGGTTTGCTTTGATAGATCAATACTTATTCGAATAGTGCTTGTGTCGATGTATAGCCTGGTTTAAGGTGATACAGCCATTTGAATACATGTAAAGTTTTCTTTCAGGATCAGAATAAGTGTGACATAAGTATCCATGCAACAGATAACTATCCTCCATCATTTTGCGATCATAATTGTGTCAGTACCTCGATTATTCAGCTGCGATTAAATGAGGTGAGGCTAATGTTTTGATCATCGTTTTAATTATTATTTTAAATGCATATTTCTCATACATAAGTTAAAGAAAGTAAACACTACAGTCGTGCAAACTTAACGGCATGTACACTTAGAACAATGTATTACTAATTTCCTTTATATATTTTAGAGACAGTATATGTGCCGTCCCGCGAGAAAATAAACATGATGGCCTCTGCGTAAGTTTCGACCCGGATTAGTCTAAGCATGCCGAGCAGGCTTACCCGGATAGACACTTTTCGCCTCCTGTTGATTTTTTGTTTGTTTCAGTAATCATTGCTATATAACTATATCCTCCTGAGACTGAATATGTCGGCCTGATCAGTCTGCGCGTACTGCGCAGGCTGAACTGGATCGATACATTACGCAGAGGCCATCATTTTGGTTTTCTCGCAGTCATTTCTGCTTGACATTACGGATATCATAGATTACTATTTTACTCAATTAACATACTGTCCCAACGATTACTTATATTACTTAAAGCAAGAAAAGCTTTAGTTTTAACTTGACATAATTGACATTTGAGAGCAATCTTTTGTGTATTAAAACTTACCAATAAACATTGTTGTTTTAGTTTATATCATATTTATCTTTATTTATCAGTCCCAAGCAATGGGGACGGAGAATATCATATATAGCGGACGCATATGCGACAGAGATGCATGTGGGGAAAGCTGCTTATCTGAGGCTATGGAGGTAAAATGCTTTTAATAAACTATATATAGTGATGGTCTCTTCCAACAAGCGGACACCTTTCTCGTACCCAACTTTGTTTTCCTGAAGAAACAATAGTATACTAGTAAACTAAGGTCAAACCAAGAATATATTTTGGGACGAATCGAAGATAAAAATTATTGCTATACCATTGGTTTATGTTGACATTGACCATGTTTCGCGAGATTCAACCTGTAAAAAGTGAGAACTTCAAACAAAAATAAGGTTCTAAAAGTATTTTGAAAAAAATCTAATGTTACCGATAGTGTTTTTTTTTCCGAAAGCAAACACCCCGAAAAGAACAAATATTGGGAAGCTTTCTCCCGTAAGACATTGACTGACGTCATAAACTAAGACTGCTACTTGAAACATTAGAATAATGCATCCATCAGGAACAAGAAGTAAATTATTTTCATGATCATCTTTATTCCTTATTCATTTATATTCGGTCTGCACAACTGGTATTCCGGTTAGTGCATGGCATATATAAAACAATATGTTAGCTTTCGGCAAACATTTTTCAAGTTTAGTAGCATAACATATTTCAACAGGTGTCCTCTTTGTGTATGTATATGTATCCTTTAAACTTTCTCGTGTAGAAGGTCCCGGATTTGGATCCCTTGATGAGCGGGTTGTGTCTTTGGATTCTTTCTACACAAATGGTGTTAATACTGGTTATCTCTACAGGAAGCAGACATCAAGCGTAACTAATATTTGCCTAAAGATTGTTTCACAATCGGTGTAAAATAAATAAGTTTAAACTAAACTAAACTTTCAAACGTTACTGCTTTTAACTTTCATATTTCAGTCTCACGATGATGAACATTGTCTTTAATTAAAATCAACTGTTATAGCATAAGCATAATTCCCGAAATCTGTCCGCTTAACGAAATCATATTATACATTTATGATGAAATAATAACATAAATCTTTATGTTTCTTCAACATAGGTCAACGGAACTTTAATAGGTGTGAAAACAGACTATAAAACAGGATCTTTTGACCTTTGGCTCAATGAAAATCTGGATTACGAATCCTCAACAGTGCATTATGTTGAACTTATAATAAAAGCTCAGAACCATAGTGCAGTTACCATTCCTGTTGTTGTGAATGTGACCGATTTAGATGATCAAGGTCCGTCCTTTGAACAGATCATATTCGCCTGTAACATATCTGAGGGGGTGAGTATAACACTAACGATGTAGTTATTGTCATATCATTCCATACACTTAGATGGTTTAGATATGGTACTAATGCAGACAAACGGTCAGGGCAATATCACACAATACTGTCCACATTTTAAGTTATGTTCTAGTTAAGTAAAATATCAATTTGCATTAATGAGTAATCAAATATGACAAACACATACATACTCAGAATCTCACACAGCTAATTATAAAAAACAATATGAAGTCATAAAACATTTCAATGACATTATCATTTATACACATATTTGTTATGAGTAACAGACCGCCTCGGTGGTATAGTGGTAGAACGTCCGCCTCGGTGGTATAGTGGTAGAACGTCCGCCTCTGTGGTATAGTGGTAGAACGTCCGCCTCGGGAACGGGAGGTCGCGGGTTCGTTCGTTGGACTGACTGACTGGTGTCAGAGTGCAAGGGTAAAATTAAAGAAAAAGAACATCGTCGAACCGTCAAATAATGAACACAAACATATTGATATGTTTTCGGTTGAGACAGAATACTCGTTCTTTGAACAATGAATGCATGGTGTTTTAAAGCCCGTCGACAACTAAGGTCACTTAACTTGAACAAACATCCGGATTAGATCAAAGCTGCCAATTTACATATATATATACTTTCCCAAACTACACCAGACAGAATATTCTTTATGAGCCTCGCCATGCACACATAACACATTGTTACTTACGACTTTGTATTATTCAACTGAATTATCCAGAAGTGAATCTCGAATCCAAGACCCGATTGATACGAATTTTGTATCAAAATTTACTTCAATATGAGATATATTTAAAATTTCGCTGAAAAGACGCTTTCTTCAATAAAATCATTATCAATGTCTTGGTTACTTGAACTGCAACATTTCAAAACTATTTCAGATGTTTAAAAAGTCTACAACTACGTCGTGCAAAGTTAATGCATACGACCAAGACATCGGCTTAAATGCAAGTTTACATTATGAACTGATCTCATGTAAGTACTTTCCTCTTTAGTATTTATTGTTTCCATGAAACTTGAAATCAAAGAATATTTTAGATCTAAAAGTTTGTTGACTCTTAACTTGATTACCATTGATTGGAATATTTTATATATAAAAAGGCACTAATGACTTTCAAACATTTCCTGTCATATAAAGTGAATCTTCGATTCATGTGTCATTTTGAAAATTAATACAATGTCTGTAATACATGTAGTTCAAAACGGGATAAATGTTCTATTGATCAGTCAACTGTCAAATAGGCCATTTTACATAGAAACGTGTTCACTGTTTGGATCAGCGACTGTCAACGGAATAGTATTTTTCTAATCTCTTAGTATTCTTAAATATTTTCGAGGTGCATTGTGTCCAGATTTATTTTCGTACATTGTGCATTTTGTACATTTATTTTCATACCGTGCATTGTGTACATTTATTTTCACTCAGTGTGCATTTTGCACATTTATTATAACACATTGTACATTTATTTTCAAGCAGTTTGCATTTTGTACATATATTTTCGAACAGTGTGCATTTTGTACATTTATTTTCACACAGTGTGCATGTTGTACATTTATTTTCAAGTAGTGTTTATTTTGCTCAATGTACAATTTATACTTTTACTTTCACACAGTGTGCATTTTTTTTTATTGTCACGTAGTGTGCATTTAGTTAATTTCTTTCGAGCTCATTAGAAGTTGTTTATGAACGCATACAAGTTAAATTCAACGTCATATATTTAGTTATCTCCATAATTATGTTACCATTTAATAGCTTTTC
The DNA here is from genome assembly GCA_031471495.1 of Clinocardium nuttallii. NCBI lineage: Eukaryota > Metazoa > Mollusca > Bivalvia > Cardiida > Cardiidae > Clinocardium > Clinocardium nuttallii. Next base: position 663 of record JAUELF010266813.1, on the reverse strand, counting down.
CGAATGACGTGGAATTTGGTATCGTTGATAGTTCAGGCTTTATTAATGTCAATGGATCATTAAACAGAGAGACAACTGGCGACTACGTCCTATATATAATGGTTAGTAACGAACTTTTAGTTCAGCAATAAATGTTTCAATTCTCCTTTTTATATAATGTAACAGTATACTAGTATCTAAATGAGCTAGGCTATATGATAAACGACCAGATATGATCATAATTCGACACTATGATGGGAACGTCTTCCTATTATACACATTGTGTTTACAATCATGGATATGATGGTTTGGGTCTGTATACACTGTATATCATCCTCGGTACCCAGGCTATTCATAACATTTATGATACCCTGGGCAAATTGGATAGCGAAAGTTAGTTATCATGAATAATTCATGAGGTGAAATCCAGTCGATTGATTGGTTCCATACAAAAAAAATGGTGTGCAATGTACAATACGAGGGGTGTTCTGAAAGTACATGTGTATTGTGTCCAATGTTACGACAAAGATCCTGCAATTATTATACATTTAGTTGCCCCACTCACGTTTACATAACGTTGCTATAGTGATAATAACTAGCGTCTTATTTTTTAACTTTGTCATTTTGCTTCCGAAAATGAATAGATGGTATATAGAGCTATGTATGTTTAAAGAATTGTGTACA
>JAUELF010266802.1:0-11063 GCA_031471495.1 Clinocardium nuttallii | reverse complement strand
GACTAAAAGTGGAAAACATTGTGTCAAAAGGAGAAATTGCACGTTTTGTGCAATTTCTTCTTTTGTCACAATGTTTTAAAAACGCTGTCTTCTGCAGAGGCGTCAGAAAGCATCTATATGAGGGAAAGGGATAATTATTACAATGTAAATCTAACAGATTCAAAAAGAATAAAGAAAAGTTGGGGTCGTGTATCTACTAAGAAGATTGCTTAATAATGCTTAAAATTGGATATCCTTATAATTTAGGAATGCGTCAGTTCTGGGCCCAGTTTGATGCCCTCTATCCCTGCATTCACATTTGGTGCAAGTACAGTATAGGTAAATCAATTATCTAATAAAGGAGAAACAGCTTATATTTTCCCCGGGATATTATTAAGTCGTCTGCTACAGATATGTAAAATGTAGGAAAGAGTAAATCATTTTTTAATTTATTTTTACAAATGTTTTATCTAGGTGACTCTCAGCCACAGAAAATGTTTGAACGTCACACAAACTTAGCAGGATGCCAGATTATCAACTACAGAACAGATGCTAAACAACAGTGGTTGCTTTTAGTTGGAATCTCGGCACAAGTAAGCATAACCAAAACATTTGAAGATTTGACCTTTTATCCTGAAATACATTCATTATTTCATGTTAAAATTACACAATATTCATTTAAATACCCTAACAGGCAAAGTTAGTTTAAGTAAAGGTCGCAAGTTAAGCTCCCAACCGGGTTTCATATGTCTTTTAAAATTAATTAATTAAATTATTTTGGTCTGATTTCAATATGATTTGCCGTTTATTGATAAGCAATTTATTATATACTGGTTGTGAACTAGGACCTTTTTGAGTTCCTGACTAATGAAGATCCAGGTTGACCTTCGACCGTCAGTCCTCACCAATCTACATCTTGGATGCAACTGTAAAATAATGACCCAAAGAAGAATTTTACAACTTAGCAATCAGTGCCTCAGACAATTTCTCACAATGTTTGCGAGCCCCGGTAGCTCAGTTGGTAACGAAGCAGGCTGTCAATACAGGGGTTGGGAGTTCAAATCCCGGCTCGACCAACATTCTTTCCGACATTTGACAAAAGTCAATGCGACATGCATCATGCGTCTTCCACCAATGGGCTAAGTCTATGTGGAAAAGCAGCCAGTTGCTTGGGAAGATTGTTGTGTGAGAAAACCAGGAAACTCATGATTAGGTGAACTGGCCGACTGAGAAATTGTTAAAAATGGCGTTAAACCCCAATCAATTATATGTATAGAGTAAAATCTTGAAAACTATTAAAGTTCTGTATTATCAGGTGAGCGAAAAATGGTTACAAAAGATGATTATAATTACGAACTCTTTCATTTTTAGAAAAGTTCCCTGATTGAGAATGAAAATGATGCAGCGATGGCATTGGAGATATCCAATGTTCTATCACAGGCCCTTCTCCAGTATACACTACAACCCCCACAACAGGTAATACATATAGTTGAAGTATGCTTGGTTTTTTCTAATAAATGTGGCTGTTAGTACCCCAGGGGTCGTGAATTAGTGTGCCCTCACCCTGATTTAACGGTTACCCTCATACAGTAAATTTGCAGCAGATGACTGAAAACGTCTACACAAAATTAGGCAAAACCTCTATAAGTGCAAGGATAATGTTCCAAAAGAGTTGAAAACATTTTTTTGTTTTGAGCAATTTCTCCTTTTGTTACAATGTTTAAAAACAGTTGTCTGCTGCAAAAGCGTCTACATTGTGGAAAGGGATAGCTGAAATACTGCAGAAAACTGCTCGAAATGCTTATAAATTCAACAATTACTTTATATATAGTAAATTAGCAACTATTTCACTAATTAGAATTAAAAAATAAATACTTGTTTAGGCATGTTTCTGATATGCGAACAATTTTAGAAGTCTTTGTGACACCGAGAATGAACTACTTACCTAAAAAAAATCTATCTATGAAAGTCGTGATTAAAATTTGTATTTTATGATAAGTGATGAAAAACTAATTTCTTATTTTCCAATTAACCAATTGTTCAAATGTTGCCCATTTTCTGAAAAAAAAAAGATTTTAAAGCAAACTTTGACAAAAATATCGTCATTGAAACAGTAAACCCTCTCCCTCATACAAACGTTTTTGATGCCTCTGCAGCAGATGACTTTTGAAAACACTGTGGCAAATAGAGAAATTGCACATATTGATCAATTTCTCTTTTTGCAACAGTTCAACAAAATTCAATAATTAAACTTGAAATTATAGGGATTTCCCACATTTATGCAAATATATAATCACAAAGTTTGTCTGCTGCAGATTTGTTCTATGTGGGAAGAGGGAGTGTTAACACATTCTTAAAATAATTCCAGTTTCAGTCAGTGGTGGAGACTGTAACAGCAGCACCCCCACCGGAACCGTCAATACCAGGTTTTGGAAGTGGTACAACATCTTCAACACCAAGTTCACACGTCCCTTCATTTCTAAGGACAACAGCATCACAATCTGGACAAACTTGGTCAAGTAATGCCCAACAGTACCCCAACCCATATCAGCATTCAGTGCAATCAACAGCTCCTAGTCCGTATCTACAGACAACACAGAGTTATGTGCAATCAACAATGTACAGTGCTCCACAAACGTCGTCTTATAGTCAGCAGTCGCAGGTGCAAGCCCCAGCTGTTTCACAGACTGTGCTACAGCTCAAATCTCCTGTATCGCAGCTGACTTACTCCCAAGCAGCTAAATTACCATCCCTAGTGCAAAGTGTCATGGGATCAAATTCATCTCTGTCATCGATCGCTCAGACACCTAGAGAGACACAGGCGCCACCTGATAAGTTATTAGAGTCGATTAGAAAGCAGACTGAATTGTTAAAACAAAGACTTGCATCTGTAAATAACATGCCAGCAAACGGCACTTCATCGCAACCCCCTCAAAACTATTATAGATAAACAAACTTATTAATGTGTTGACTTGATATGCTCCTTTCCCAAACGCTGTATCAGTCTTTCTGAAGTTGCATGTTCAAAGCGGACGATTTTGAAATATAATTGAAGCCAAGTCATAGGAAAACCAACATTCGGACATATATAGAATGGCAACTACAAATAGTATATAGCATTAAATATCGGAGGTTTAAGAGTCCACCATCTGTCTGGGAAAACAGTCCAAATATCGGTTGTTTAAGAGTCCTCCATCTGTCTGGGAAAACAGTCTAAATATCGGTGGTTTAAGAATCCTCCATCTGTCTGGGAAAACAGTCTAAATATCGGTGGTTTAAGAGTCCTCCATCTGTCTGGGAAAACAGTCTAAATATCGGTGGTTAAAGAGTCTTCCATCTGTCTGGGAAAACAGTCTAAATATTGGTGTTTAAAAGAGCCCTCCATCTGTCTGGGAAAACACCTAGGCAAAATTAGGGGGAAAAAATCTCCATAAATGAAAGTCTTAATATTGTATAGCATTTAAAACATTATGATAACATGATAAATTGCTCATCATGAGCAATTCTCCTATCGCCATTGTGTTTTTTAAGTCGTCTGCTGATCATGAATCAAAATGTAAGTGGTAAAGAGTTGAGAACACTTGTATAACTAGTTGGTGAACATGGAATATCCTGATCATAATCTTACTGCACAAACATGCAGGCTGATCTGTTTTTTTACTGCTCACATTATCCTGAAGGATGTTCCTTATGTGACATGGACCATATCATATTATGTAAATATAATTAACCCATTCCCACATACAACAAATCTGCAGCAGATGACTTTGATAACATCCTGGTTAATGAAAGCAACATGTCTATAAGTAAAATTCTTATAAATGGGTTAAAATCATTTTTGCTAAACCCTTTCTGCCTCATATAGACGCTTTCTGACACCCTCTGCAGTAGACAACCTTTGAAAACATTGTGGCAAAAGAAGAAATTGCTAAAAACGAGCAATTCCTCCTTTTGTCACAATGTTTTCAACTCTTTCTGTTGATTAAATTATCATTTATGGAGAGTTTTCAGTTTCGCCAAAATGTTTTCAAAAGCACTGCTGCAGATTGTCCCTGTCAATGGAAAAAGAGTAGAGGGAAACATTAAGAGGATAAGAACTTTACCTATCATTGATCAATTTTGTCTTTTAAAATGTAAAATAAAAAGTCATGAAATGTTTTGTTTTAATAATGAGTTTTTTTCTCTGATATTCCCCAATTAAGACTCACTCTATCCATCTATCCAACATCCTTTTCAAGCAACTGGCTACTTTTCCTTATACACTATAATCTCATTGGTTGAAGAAGAATGACACTCGTCACAGTGACTTTTGTCAAATGTTAGAAAGAATGTAGGCCAAGCTGGTGTTTATACTCAACCCCTGGATTGACAGCCCTTGTGCTACCGACAAGAAGGACAAAACAGTGAACAAAGATATACATATACATGTACTTATTTTAAAGACTTAATAATTTTAATCACAGTTACAAAGTCAATGGTCAACAATAGTTGGAATACACCATGTATACAATCGTGGAAAAAAATATACAAATGTATAGTCGCCTACGAACAATCGTAAATAAAATACACCATGAATACAGTCGCCTACAAACAATCATGAATAAAATATAGAATGTACAGGAGGAAGTATATTTGAGCTCCCCCCTAAGGAAATCAACCTTAACCATTTCCATACAGACGTTTTTTGATGCCTCTGCAGTGAGATTTAGTGACAAAAGGAGAAATTGCTCATGATGATATATTTCTCCTTTTGTCACAATGTTTACAAATCTGTTCAACAATTTATAATTAATAGAGATTGTGCATACTTTTCAAAGTTGTCTGCCGCAGATTTGCTGTTTGTGGGAAACAGTTTAGGCATTTGCAATAAGTGCAGATCAATCTGTACATCTTCTGTATGGGTGAATCTTGCCCTCCACATGGTCACTGAAGGTACCAGAAATCTTATGACAAACACTGTATGGATCAGATAAATACCTGGATGTACAAATAAACCTCTATGTACACTTTAAAATCAAAATGTTAACCCTTTCCCTCATAGGGACACATTTTGAAACCTCTGCAGCAGATACATTGAAAAACATTCTAACAAAAGGACAGATTGCTCCTTTTGCCACACTGTTTTTAACTCTTACGAGGTTTTGAGTCACATGCTGCAGACTTGTTTTTTGTATGCAAGATGGGGAGGGGAGGGTTAAGGTTTTTCTTTCTTTAAAGTGACATTCATTTGTTGTTCATATTTTAACCTATTACCAGAATGATCTGCACCTGTCAAAATTTGAAAATGTTGTGAGAAAAGGTATTTACAAGCAACATCTACTTTAGAGCCATTTTTCCATGTTTTCATAGTATGTCTGCTGTAGATGCGTCAAAATGTGTGAGAAACGGTTAATGAATCCTCTATGAGAATCCTGCACAAAAATTGCTACTCTGATAATTTCACAACTTGCTTTGATGAGTAAGGAATACCTAGGATGAAAGCCACTTCAGAATAGATGCTTAGATCTTGAGTGGCCAAGTATGAAAGCCACTTCAGAATAGATGCTTAGATCTTGAGTGCCAAGGAAGAAAGCCACTTCAGAATAGATGCTTAGATCTTGAGTGGCCAAGGATGAAAGCAACTTCAGAATAGATGCTTAGATCTTGAGTGGCCAAGGATGAAAGCCACTTCAGAATAGATGCTTAGATCTTGAGTGGCCAAGGATGAAAGCCACTTCAGAATAGATGCTTAGATCTTGAGTGCCAAGGATGAAAGCCACTTCAGAATAGATGCTTAGATCTTGAGTGTCAAGGATGAAAGCCATTTCAGAATAGATGCTTAGATCTTGAGTGCCAAGTATGAAAGCCACTACAGATCAGAGGAGGTATCGGAGGCCTTGTTAGGTGAAGTAAACTGGTCTTCTGCCAACATCTCTCATTTAATTCCGTTCCGACGATTCTTTTCAGTACCATGTGTCAAATAAGGATTTTAGATTGTGGAATATGTTCGGAGTAGGAGTCTCATAATAACCTATTCCCCCATTTCTTTTGTAAATATCTATAGAATTTATTGTTGCATCTGAAATATTGCAATTATCATTTTGATAAAGGGTTAAAATCATTGTGGGAAAAGGAGAAAATGCTTTTTAGAAATTTCTTTTTTCCAATCTTTTCTTAAAATGTTTTCTGCAATATCATCTGCATCAGGGAAAATGTTGCACAATAAACAACACGGGATCACTGTATATATTCACACAGGATCACTATATATTCACACAGGATCACTGTATATATTTAAAATTATCTTTTTTTTCACGAAGTTCTTTGAGTAATATTGCCCGTTTATCATCATCCGGTGCCGTGAATGCCACTTCTTCCTCACCTCCCATGTCAACACCGATAGTTCGGATCACACCTTCTTGATCAGTTCGTAAAAATGGATTATATGTGAGCTCTTCTTCGATAGTGGACGGGCACTGTAAGAACATGATTTATTGAAATGTGGAGTTATCATAATATTTGAATGGTCTGCTTTGAAAATATATGAGGATAAAATTGTACAATCTTGAAAAGTGGAGTTTTGATTTTTTTTTAAATACAAAGTTTTGAAATTGAAAAGTTGTGGAGAAAAAAAGGAAACTTGGCTCAATTGAGCAATTTCTCCTTTTTACAAAACGTTTTCAAAATATGCCTGCTACAGCAATGTCGTTGGATACTGGGTAGTCTTAAAGTTTCCTGGATAAAAATCAAATCTTTGTCATAAGAAAGAAATGTACCAAGTGTAAATGAGATCTGTGAATTTAAACTCTTTCCAACATACAGCAGATGACTAATCAATATTGAAAACATTGTGGCAAAAAACGTCTTTACAACAGTTGTCTGCTGCAAATCCACCAAATTGTGTATACACATAGAAAAGGTTAATTCAATGTAATTTAATGTAAATTTTAGAGATAAATATCTCCATGATTTAAAATTAAGTTGTAACTCACTGTTTTAAGTCTCTTTTGTCGCTGTGCTTTAGCCCATTCGTATTTTGTCTTTGCTTCTTCGTTATCCGGGTCTATATGACAAGCAAACTCTAAATTGTCAATTGCGTACTCATGTCCTGAAGAAATAAGAAGGTTGAACTTTATTAACCCTTTTCCAATTGCAACACATCTGCAGCAGAAGACTTTCGAAAACAATGTGTCATCAATTTAATTTTAATAGTTAAAATGATCCAAGAAGGAATGAAATATAAACAAGAGAGCCATGATGGCCCTGGATAACTTACCTGATTTTTTTGTTTTTACTTTAGCCATATAAGCCCCGCCCCCTGAGGGCAATAGTTTTTGACCAATCAACATGGTTTGAAGGAATCTGATATAGAGGGTCACCCAATGAACATTTCTACAAAATTATTTGAAAATCGGCCTCACACTTTTGGAGGAGAAGATTTTTTAAGTTTTCACTATAGCCATATGAGGCAAATAGCCCTGCCCTGTGGCGGCCATGTTTTTGAACAATCAACATGGCTTGAAGGAATCTGATAGTTGGTCATTTACAGAACATTTCTGCAAAATTATTTGAAAAGGGGCCTGACTCTTTCGGAGGAGAGGATTTTTTAAGTTTTCACTTTAGCCATATGAGGCAAAATAGCCCCGCTCCCTGGTGGCCATGTTTTTCGACCAATCAACACGACTTGAAAGAATCTGAAAGAGGTTCATCCAAGGAACATTTCTACAAAATTATTTGTTGACAACCAGTTTTGGAGAAGAATTTTAAAAGTTGTTTTCGTTTTGTTGCCATGAAACCAGAATTTTGCATGGATCCCAAAAAATTGAAGGAATTCTGGTAAGGTCATTGAGAAGATGCTTTCTGTGAAGTTTCATTCCAATTGACCCACTGATTACTGAAGAGAAGAAGTTGATGGACACACGAATCACGCCGGACAACTGGCGATCACAATAAATCGCCATGAGCACTCTGTGCTCAGGTGAGCTAAAAATAGTAAGTTACAGCATAATTTGAAAATTTAAAAACATTTTATTATTTCTATGTACAAACAAAGATATATAAACTAATATCATCAATATTCACCAATGGGAAAACAGCCAATTGCATGGAAAGAATGTTGTGTGGAGAACTGATGTGAGAAAACCAGGAAACACATGGTTAGGTGAACTGGCCGCTGTGATGACTCAACATGAGGACCAGATTCCCTCTGCTACCATTAGGCAAAAGATTAAATCACTAAAGCCTTGTAAGGCAAAACAGACGAACAGGGATTCCCTTCAACAAGAAATCTCATAGAGGTTAACCCAAGGAACATTTCAATACAAAATTAATTGAAAATCAGTCAAATTCCTTATGAGGAGAAGTTATTATAGTTATCTCTAAAGCCATATCAGGCATAAAAGCCCCACCCTGCGGGGGACATGTTTTCAAAGGAATCTGGAACAAGGTCACTAACATTTTTGTAGAGGGCAGGGGTAGATTGTAGAGGGCAGAGGTAGATTGTAGAGGGCAGGGGTAGATTGTAGGCCTCTCGTACCAAAGGTTCTGCGATGAGTGGGTTCTGACTTTGGGATTTTTTCACACAAACGCTGCGAGTACTGGTTTAGTCACCAGGAAGCAGACATTAAGCGTGGCTTATATAAGCTGTAAGCTTGTTTCACAATCAACTTATAATATATAAGTTTAAACCAAACTAACATTTCTACAAAATGACTTGAACTTCAGCCACATACTTTTGGAGGAAAAGTTTTCACTTTAGCCTTATAAGGCAATTGTTTTGTTTGATTATAAGTAGTTGACAGAGAAAGACAGAACTTTACACATGTGATAACCCTTTCCCACTTGAAGTGCTTTCTGACGCATATGAAGCGGACGACTTTTTAAATGATTGTAGCAAAAGTAAATAAAGAAACAAGGAATCAGTGGAACCAAATGATGCTCCCCAATAAGGGCTTTGTCAAGTGATTGTCTGATAAAACTACCTTTAACTAGTGATCATACCTGCAAATTAGTAGCATAAATTAGCACATTGAAATATAAAGTCTAACAAGGGAGACAATTTGAATATAATTCACTATAAAATTATGGTTCTTGTACTATGCACTCTCTCTTATTGATATGTCTGTATATTTCAAGTTTCATTGAAATATATTCAGTACTTTTAGATTTAGAATAATGCAAATAAAGTGTGACGGATGGACAGAGCGACAACTATATGCTCTCCTAAACTAGTTTGGGGAGCATATAAATCTCCTCAAGAATACACTCCCAAACACAGCTTAGGTCAATGGTATAAGTATCACTTATATCTCCATAGAAATTACTTTTAACATATTAAAGCAGGGAAGTCCACACAAATATGTGTTTTTATGATAATGGGTTGACAGACTAAAGAATGGTTATCTAGTGTTGACTGAAAAAGCGCTATCAAAGAAAAGCAATGCTCCCACAATATGAGCTTGATTGTCAAAGCATTAACATTTTGCCAACATCTCCGTCACAGTCAACACCAGGATGACATTATAAGCTCTGGAAAGAAAGTCCTTCAAGCTACCGCTTAACTATCTATGTCTAATTCATTTGTTTTTTGTACCAATTTGAAATTAGTTTATTTATCATGTGCAATTATTAGGTGATTGGCACTCTCATTTTTACCAGAACTACATAACAAGTGATGTTAAGATGAGATGTCATGTTGTTCAACGAAAGAAAATTAACAATTTGATACCTGCTTTCCTACTACCAATTGACCAACCCCTAGTTTGGATTTGGGAATTATTATTTGATTATAAAGACATTCAATCATGCAGGCTAATCATTGACGTGCATATTTTAATTACCTATGATGTTCATGTTGTTTTAATGCTGCTACATAATATTGTAATTTTAACTATTGTTACAATACTGCCTTTTGTTTGCATGTGTGCGCTTTTATATATATTTTTATTAGTGGAGCTGTAGTTAGGTTGTATGAAATAAAAGCTCTCTTTCCCCATTATTCATGTTTGGTCTTTCGTTTAAATGTGCAAAACAGCCAAAACAGTGTAAAACTATCACCAAAGATGATAAATACCCCGAAAACAGCACCTTGACTGCGATTATGACACCATAACTTAATAAGTAAAAGGGCCATAACTCTGTTAAATAACATGCAATTGTGAAACCTTTACGATATGCACATCTCCTCTTGGTGAAGATGCTGATATTGTTGCAATTCTGAAATGGACAAAAGGGTGGTCCTGCTATAATACATGTTGTTACATCTCGTATGTAACTTTTCAATAAAATTCTTATAACACAAGTTAACCGCTTCATGGTTGTTAATATTAAACATAATATTTAATTCTACAGAACTTAAAATTACTCTTAAAACAACCTCGAAAAACAACATACATTCAATCTGTTGAAGGACAGCATCGCTTTAAACAGGAATGTAAAAAAATGTCTCGCTGTCCCCAGCTTTGACTATCAATGCATGTGTAAAAGACAAAAAGTAAAATATCAAAACACAAAGTTAAACAAGGGGGCCAGGATGCCCCTGAATCACTCACCTGATTTTTTTTTTCTTCACTTTAGCCATATAAGCCCAGCCCTCTGGCAACAATAGTTTTCGATCATTCAACATGGCTTGAAGGAATCTGATAGTGGGTCACTTAAGGAACTTTCTATTATAAAATCAGCCTGACGCTTTAAGAAGAAGATTTTTGAAGTTTTCACAATATCCATATAAGGCAAAATAGCCCCTCCCCCTGGCAGCCATATTTTTTCACCAATCAACATGGCATTCTGATAGGAATCTGATAGAGTACCATCCAGGGAACACTTCTAAAAAATTATTTAAACAATTTCAGAATTCTGCATGGATCCCAACAATTTGAAGGAAGTCTGGTGAGGCTATTAATTTTATGTAATAATCCATAAACACTTACCATCGTTCACTTTAACAAACAAGAGGGCCATGGATAACTCACCTGATTTTTTGTTGTCTTCACTTTAGCCGTGTAAGCCCATGCTTTCGACCATTCAACATGGCTTCAAGGAATCTGAAAAAGTGTCATCCAAGGAACATTTCTACAATAATTCGAAAATCTGCCAACCAGCAGTTT